>JAIPRM010006534.1:0-18528 GCA_025469315.1 Stegophylla sp. TES_Ste_2020 | reverse complement strand
GATTCCCGCCCGGCACTTCAAATTTTTGCATTTTTTTTTCGAACATTTTTTTTTTTCTTATATTATTAACTTCCTTCGTTCAGAATCGTTTTACTGAAGAAATGATTTATCGTTTCTTTAAAATTTAGTACGCCCGTCAAGAGAATACCACCCGTCGTGCGAAGTACACCCATTGTGCGAAGTATGTTCGGCTTTTTTAATTCGTTCTGGCAAAATAAATTTTTTGTAGGTACTGTATACGTGGTTAGATTAGTTTAAGGGGTACTTCTTGGTAAGATTTTTGTCGGGATAAAATAGTATATATTTGAGGGAATTTATTTAAAATCTGGGTGAGCCGAGCACCCCTTCCCTTATTACATCTGTGCTCATCCGTTTGGAATCCGATTCTACGACGTTTTTTTATAGTAGGGCAATTAGGGCCTAATGAGAAAAATTAGCCCTAGGGGCCTCAAATTACCTTAATCTGGGCTATTGGTTTTTCCCAAGAGAAAATTGAAAAATTCGAAAAATGATGTCTATGAAAAATGATATGTGTCTAATGTTCATAAAAATGGATTTGAAACACAGAGTAAGTACAGTAATACATTTAATATCTTATGAAAACTCTAAAAATGAATACATTTTGTTTTTTTATTTCCAAATTTCAAATTTTATCATCAAATATGCTTTAAAAAGTTGTAAAATTAATAAATATGTTCTTAAAACTACAAAATTACCAAATATGCAAAAATATGCACTATAAACTTTTAATATTTATTTTGTAGTGTCATGGAATGAATTTTTAGTTAACCTAGCAATAAATCTAATTGCTCACAAAAAAAATGCAAATGCAACAACTTCCGAGCCTTAATTATTAGTAACAAAGTAATCCATGTCTATTCTTATTTATAATAAATTATTAAATTTAGAGCATTTAATAATCAAATGCTCTAAATTTAGAGTTTAGACTGTTTAGAATTTAGTTAATGACACTGCCCGTAGCTATTCGCGCCTATTCGGTTATAAAAAATAATCGTAAAATAAAATTCACTAACGAACCCATATTATTTTGTTTCAGACTGCTCATTGTCAGGTCAAGTTTTTACGTAACTACTTTGTATTATCATAATACGCACGAAACGGACACGTTAGGAAACACGTATCTGACTTATTCCTACGTTTCAACGGCCATAACCGTGTGTACTTTTTACCAAACATAATTATAATATTATAATAATATAATATTATAATGTATTTTAAACGTGCAATACCGTTCACGTCAGAATGACTCAGAGACGCGACGACGATGGTTATATTATTTATTATAGTAATGCGGTGTGTATATTGTATAATATTATTCGTTTGATTATTACGGTATTGTTATTATTATTAATTACTGCGATCGCATTTGGTTTGCGCGGGCGGGCGTTACCGAAACGAGAAAAAAATTCGTCAGTGACGTCATCGTAGAAATTTTTAACTTTTTTCCAATTTTTTGCACACTAAGCCGTGTGACTCGTTACAACTTAACCCAATATTACATACACACGCGCACGCACATCACACACCAAATAGCGCACATACTGCATCATCATCATCATCATCGTAGTCGGATACGAGACGGTTATCTTCCGAATTATTATTATTTACTGCACATCCGATATTATAATGTATGCGATTGTGTGTACGTGTACGATTCGTGTTTTGCCGACAACACTGAACTGCCGCGTCTAACCAGCGATAGATGATAATACGACTCCGGCGCTCAATCGTATCGGCGTCGTACGCGCGTACGCACGTATCGACAACGATGATTTCAATAATAATAATAATAATAATAGTAATAACTCGTTATTAAACTAGTAGTAATAAACCGATATAATTATAATAATATTACCAATATTAATTAACAAAAACGATTTTTCTCGTGGATCGCTGCTGACGTGATCAGTAAACTGCGCATTTCACCTTTGCTGCTCATACTATTCCCGTTTTACGCGTCCGTCTGGCAGCTCTCTCGGTCGCCTCCGTCGAAATGGACCACGCGGTCTGCTGGGTGTCGTGATCAGGAAATCCGGACACGACGACATTGGTTAGGAGACGGGGTCTTTCGGCTAGCCCGACGTGATGAGCCAGCTTGCCGCGACTGTGCGGGTCGTGCTGCTGCTGTTGCTCCGATTCACTGTGCTCGTACACCCAGCCACCAATAATAACGTGAACCTGGGCCGCGGCGTGGACCTGTTGCAGCGGATCGACGCCGTGGACGAAGTGCTGCTTTATAATGACGTGACCGCCGCCCAAGAGTACACGGTTACGCATGACATACTACAGGAAGGCGCCGAAAATTTCACGTGAGTGTTTCGCCGAAAGCCGTTTCATCCCACTTTGCATATTTTTTATACTTGTCTCGGTATTTGGCGTGAATTACGTGAATTCGTATATGTATACAACAACACAAACTTGGGTCGAGTTTTTCTTCCCAATATTCTAAAAAAAAAAAAAAAATAGTTAATACTAGTTACTTTTATAGGTGGGTGGTAATATTGTAACATATTTTCGTATAAAACGATAGATAATAACTCAACAGGAGGTTTAGTTGTATAACGTAATCTAAATAAAAGAAATATTGGTAATATTTCCTGTTTCCAAAATCAAAAAAAAATTATGTGATATTTTATACATTACAAGTTAGAACACAAGAGAATATAACATTAAAAATTGAAATTTTATTTTTATTAATCAACAAATAATATAGTTATTACTAATTACTATAAACCTAAATTAACTCTTTTATAATCAAGGTTTTAGTTTCTATAGTTTCTAATTCTTTTAAATAAAGTTTCCGATTCCTACATTTTTAAGGTTAACCGGTTCCAGAATCAGTTCTTTTCTGTTCTGGTTCTGGTCCCTGATAGATTTAAATATTCATGGTCAAAAATGTAATATATATTGCGTACGTCAAAATCAAAATTAGTTTTTATTTTTAATTATTTGTTTTAATAAAATGTCTTATTTTGCACTTGATTGATTTAAGCGTAGAAATTTCACATAGGTCATAGAAAGTCTATATTATCTTATTTATTATTATTATTATTACTTTTTTATTTGAGTTACATAGAAAAATAAATGACATAATATACGTATTATATCCGGCGTGGCGTGCTATTTCACGTAATTTTTAAACTATCGAACTCTTGCGTACGCTATAAATTGAAAAATTGTACATGAGTGAGAGATTTTTCATTGGAGTCTTGTTTAAATTCATGAATTTCTTGAATTTTATATAATTTTGCACATCAATGATATTTCTTGCCAAGCGACGATACTGCAGTTGAAGTGGAGTTTTGTAAGTGTATTTTTAAGTAAACCGGGTCCTCGTTCTAAAAAGGGCTCTAGGTTATAAGTAAACTTAGTCAGGGCCAGATTTAGACTTGATAAGTCCCTAAAATATTTAAGATATGTGGCCCTATAAGTATATTATATGCATAGGCAGAAAAAGGAGGTGGACTTGAGACCCCCCCACCAAAAAAAAAAAAACACTCAAAGCCCTCCTGGATTTTTTATATATTGTATAAATAGTTTATATCATTAGGAAGGAGCTAATACAAACAAATAAATATTCAAGGCCCTCCTCTTCTACAATTATATTTACTAAGTATTCGTGAAAGATTGAATGGCAAACAATGATAATCCAACAGGTAATAAGTTTAGATACCGACGACAAGTGCAACGAGTGAAATTCGATAATGAACTGATTGGATTAAAAAACATGTTTTTGAAGGTACGAAAAGTGTAAAAATTTAAGATAATTCCAATATTGTAAACAGTATACGTCATGGAAAACGTAAGATATTAAACATATATCATTATCATAATTATAAAATAAATGCCTGCGAATGAATTATTTTCAAATGTAACATGTAACCACAATTTTATTTTATTTTGAGCTCAACAAGAAAACATTTTTTAAAGAAGGAACTAAATGTTATTAAGATACGTATATCAATATACGTATTTATTTATAATGTGTCCACAGTTCATCTTAGCCGGCGATGATTATTAAATATCCTACTGCTTAATTTACAATTTACATTTTCCAATATATAGTACATTATCTCTGTATAATAAACACTTTTAACCTAAGATTTTATTTGAAACAAAATGGTCACCTTCAGCTAAAATAAACTAGTTAAATTAAACTTAACATGCATACTGTAAAATATAACTTGATATTTTTAAAGCTAAAATATTTTTGTAGGTATAAGGAATTAAATAAATTATTACTGCTTAATAAATTAAACTGCTATAAAATAATTGTACTCGCGCAGTTTTTCAGGTAACGTCAACAATATAGAGAGTAAAGAAAGATGAAATCGTAATAATTAACGCGTTACTTGCTTTCAAAATAGATAAAACCTAAATCGTTTTACTTATAATAAAAACCTATGAAATATTTTATCTAAACCATGGACTATTGCGTCGATGTAAGAAAAATAATACCTTGTAAGGGCATTTACGGTTATAAATAAAATCAAGTGAAATAAAAACAATCGTGAAAATAAATGTGCATTTGTGCGGTTTTGATACACATTATCACTTTACACATATTTAACAATATAATATTAATTTCCAAATTACTACCTCATAATAATAATAATAATAATATTCAAAACGTAAAATATTTCTCCGTGTTGATTCATTGTGCGTGATTTCTTTTTTAGATTCTGAACGAAGTGTAGAAGCTTATGTTTTTACAAAGATGTTTATTTTATTTATTTTTCTTTTTCTGTGAATACTTTTTCGTACAGAAATACTTGTTCAAAAGTTTCGATCAGTATCTTTATAGAACCGGAATCATACCCAGATGGTACTTTAAAGAGGTTATTTTTCTAATTTCTCAATATTTTTTTCCAAAAACGAGGAAAATCTGTCGAAAATTGACGACAAACGGCAAAATATGCAATTACCTATTTCCGTAAAATTGAAAATTACTTTTTAACATAACTTATAAAAATATGCAGCTAAGGACTTAAAACTTCCAAAAACTACTAAAAATACTCACGAGAACGTCTCATAAAAATTTCAAAAAGATTCGATCAATTTTGAGTTAAGTACAGCATTTTGAATATTTCGGAAATTTCTCATTTTTTTTAGTTTTTATGTAATACAATTTTTGATATCAAGACTTGAAAATTTAATATGATCTCAGTGACTTGTATGTCTAATTGACCTGAAAATCTTGATAGTCATTAGTCAATTTTATTTTTTCTATAACCGTTTGAATTTATAATTTCGACGAAATTCGTTAGTTTTACCAAAAATTACACACTTTAATACACATACGAGAAAATTGGCCGGACCGAATATTTTGTTCTAAATAACTCTGATCGGTAACATAATAATATTATGTGCACTAGTCATTATTATTAATAGTGACTGTATCATAATATGTGATGTTATTACTGTCAAAGATTCGTGTCGATTTAAATAATTAACGCGGAAATGTATTTTAATAAATAGTTGTTACTAGATTGCGACGTTTTTTTGGCTGGCGTAACAAATTATCAACAAACTATGGACCGATTCATATCGATTGAGTGAATAATATGTTCGTGGAAACTTATAAACGGTGGTTTAAACTGATTAACAGGTTGGAAATTCGGATATACAGGTATACTAGATTTAGGTTTTAATTTATTTTGACTTCCGGGATCACCTGAATCCTCCATTGACTCGATCAAACTAAACGAGTTAATCTCATTTCCTTATATAAATCAATTTAATATTATAAGTATACAATGTAGAAAATAAATTAACTGCGTGTCTTGTAATTTTTATATTGTTGGCAGTGTCGTAACTTCAAAATTTGGGCCCGGAAGCGAATTTTTCAGCGGGCCCCTCTCATCTATATATATATATATATATATATATATGTATATTAAGAATATATGAAGGAGTGTATTCACCTAACTATAAAATTAAAAAAAAAAAAATTTCTAAATATTATTACATAAATATTATTAAATAGTAAATACATACATAGTACGAAATACATTTCGTTGATATAATATTATTAACACTCATGCGGGCTATTACACAGTATAATAATAGTGATAATTTACAATAATTTTGAATTATTAAAAAAAAAATTAATAAAATTTTATAGTATATTATGATAGAAAAAATAATTTTAATTAAATATTAATAGTAAAAAAAAAGTTATAGTTTTCACTTCTAGAAGGCATTAATCATAATATATAATGTATTATTACCTATATAACATTTAAAATAAGACAAAACGTAGGTATTACGAGTAGTTCATATTAAATTATACATATATTTCATAATTTCATTGTTTTACGTATCGTGATTATCTGTATTATCACTAAAATTATTTTCATTTCAGTAAATTCGTAAATATAATATGCATGTATTATAGGTATTATATAATAACAACACATTTTCTAAAGGATCGTTATTATTATTATTATTATTATTATTATTATCATATAAGACGCGTCCATATCAGAATTTGAATAGTGGGAGTGGATTCGTATTGAATTTTGGTAGAAAATTATAACTGTTGTGGTTTACTAATTGTTTTCACTATGATGTTTATTTATTTTTTTTGCAAACACTTTTTCCTGTGAAAATACTTATCCAAAAGTCTTGAACAGCATCTTTTTGAAATCGGATTTGCCTTTATTTAGTACTTTAAAGAGGTAATTTTTGAATTTCTCAATTCTTCATTCGTTTTTTTTTTTAAAAATTTGACAAAATGAAAAGAATTGTTCATTAGTTTTGCACATTTTTCTAACACTTAATTCTTATTAATTATTTTTTCCTTTTCTTTATTTATTAAATAGTAAATTAAAGTAAAGTATGGTGAAATTAATTAAAGAAAAGCAAAGCAAAGCAAAACAAAGATAAGTAAAGTATAGACGAAAAAGCCGGATATTACTTCGCATAGCGGGTATTCTTCTCTCTTCAGGTCAGATACTCTTGGTGGGTGTGTTGAAAATGATAAGTAATCGTATTAACGTTTGAAAAAATGTTTTTGTTTTTCGCAAAAAACTAGAGTTTAGAAAAAATGGACGCATTTTTGTAGAAAAATATTACCTTATATAAGATTATGAATTTTTGATGAAACCTAAAACCATGCATATACCGGTATAAATTTCTATAGCTATTTCTCTCGTGAAGCACACATTAGTATTTATTTCGTTAAAAATTGTTTAAAAAAATTGTATGTATGCCCGAGCAGTTATCACCTAGACCTAATATGTATTAGAGTAGATCGGTTAAGAACAGGGGCTGGAACCTTATTGATTTTTCAGTTTCGGTTTTGGTTTTGGTTTTTGTATTTCTAGAATATATCTAATTAAGTTTTCAATTTCAGTTTCGGTTTTAGAAAATGTGTAATTAATATTTCGATTATCGTTTTGGTCAATATCGGGTATAATCCTTATTATATAACTATAATTTTTATAACTACTTACATATTATAATGGTCACTGAAGAAACCTAAATTAAAGAGTTAGTATCATATCTTAATAGCGTATTAACTCAAAAATTATATCTAAAATTTTATTAAATAACAATAATAATAATAAACAAAAACAAATATTTAATTTTAATTCTATAAATGGAGATATGTTTCATTTGTACAATTTTTAACAGTTTATATTCGTATAATAAAAGTATTTATTTTTTAATTAAAATGTTGTTGATCTTATCCAAAAAATGTAATTTATTCAGATTCAATATGAAACAAAGTTTATAATTTCAACTTAAGTCCCGATAATTTTTTTCAAGTCGAAATAATAAGTGTTATATAAAAGTAATATTAATTGTTATTAAAAAAAAAAAACTTAACCATTTAATGTGTTGCTTATTTCAAATTATCGAAAATTAATTTTTGAATTATCGCTATGACTAGGTTTATTTAAATAATTTATCAATAATGATAACTATTAATAAATTAGATTCTGAACGAAGTGAAGAAGCTTATGTTTTTACAATGATGTTTATTTATTTATTTTTCATTTTTATTTTTTTTTCTCTCTGTAAACACTTTTTCGTATAGAAATACTTGTTCAAAATTTTCGATAAGTATCACTATAGAACTCGAATCACACCCAGATGGTAATTTAAAGAGGTTATTTTTCAAATATCTCAATACTTTTTCCAAAAAAGGGGAAAACCTATCGAAAAATTGACAAAAAAACGGCAAAATATGCAATTACCGAAATTTCCGTAAAATGGAAAATTACTTTTTAACATAACTTACACAATAATGCAGCTAAAGACTTGAAACTATCACTAACTACTAAAAATGGTCACGAGAACATCTTATAAAAATTTCAAAAAGATTTGATCAATTTTGAATTAAGAACAGCATTTTGAAAATTTCTCATCTTTTGTTAGCTTTTATGTAATGCAATTTTTTAATATTAAGATTTGAAAATTTAATATGATCTCAGTGACATATATGTCTAATTGACCTGAAAAAATCTTGAAAATTGTTAGTCAATTTTTTTTCTCTGTAACCGTTTGAGGTTAGAATTTCGACGAAAGTCGTTAGTTTTACTAAAAAATTACACACTTCAACGTAAATAAAAGAAAATTGACCGCAACCATTTTTTTGAAACTTAGTGCTTAGATAGAGAATTTGATAGTAAATATTTTGGTGTAATACAATTTTGAGAAAACGAAGAATTAAACATTACACAAGGGTTTGATTGAAAAAAAATCGGACAAAGTTAGTAATGTTTTTCGCTTATCTTATCTCTTATCTTATGCATTTTCGACTCTATTAAATACGATATACTCGTGGTGCCACGAGACCGCCAGTCCATTGCGTTATCGCGGAACTATTTTTCCCCATATAATTGTTTTTATTATTTATATACCATGGCAATTGTGTTTACAGAGTGATTCGTGTTTACATATTTTTTAATAAATAGTTACATACTATTCAGTTATATAATTATATTATAATATTCACCAAGATAATTATTTTAATCATTTAACTATCGAGCCTTGATGATGCTCATATTTTGGCGTATAATATATAATTTATGTGCATATAAAACATCACGTCATTACACTAATGATTTTACTCACTCTGTTTAACATTTGAAGAGCGCTTGTCGCGTTTATGGTGAAGCATGCGTGAAAATGTATACGTTTTTCATATCATTGACCTTCTTCGTTCAGAATCATTTTATTGAAGAAATGATTTATCGTTTCTTTAAAATTCAATACACCCGTCAAGAGTATCCCACCTAACGAGCGAAGTACACGCTTTTTACGATTTTATTTATGTTGTTATCAATACCGTTTAAATAATCCATATTATTAACATATTCTAAAAACAAATTGTTTATGAGCTGATCGACTATTGCATAAACCTCTATATGTATTTTATTTGTTTATTTTTTTAATAATATAGGTACACCTTTAAAATATGCATCAGTTCATTACTTTGACATCGTAAAGGAAAATAAGAGAACTATTGTCGGAACTTAACAATAATCATAGGCAATTGATTATGGTTTTATAATTATAAGCTAAAAATTAAATTTCACTAATAAAATATGTAAAGAAATCAACCGAAACTAATACATATTAGCTATCGATTTGAGAAAATTAGGAATTTAGATTATTGATTTTAATTCTAGTGGAATGTATATAGATTATATTATTGAACTAGGCATGTTGTAGAACGTATTATTCAATCACATTCAATTTGGGTATAATATGTATTGTGTATCACGCATAGGTCAACGTAGATTAGGAAATATAATATAATAGTACATATGCATGCACAGCAGCTGTACAAGGTGATTCATCAATGGAATAAAAAACACACGATGGTCAATGAAAATTGTTTTATCATACCATATAAAAAATAAAAAAAAAACATCAAACCTATTTATATTTGATGAATTATCACGATATGAGGTATATAGGTGCCATTAAAGGATGCAGCACGTGCACAATAATAGGGTATCTATTATATTGTACAATTTCGGTAATCTAGTTCTATGACATGGTTTGGAATAGAGAAGTAAAATTTTTTTTCGATAAATTTACTGGTAAAATTTATGTAAATTAACAGAAAATTTGGTGAGTTTTGATTTTTTTTTATAATATAACAATCGGTGGTGGAACTGCATAATATCTCGAGGCCCGTGGATAAGATTTTCTCATGTGCCTTATATTTTCAACCTGACTTCTCTGTTAATTTGTGTACATTAGAAAAAAAAATTATAATCATCAGTATGCATAAATTGAAAATATTATCCATCAGTTGATTTGGCTCGGGCGTGAGACAACTAAAAAATACTGTTCTCTATATTTTGACGAGCTGATATAATTATTTTAATGAGCTGTTTGCGGCATGGCTAGACAAGATAAGAAATGCTTACATCCTACGCCCACTTTTGTACTATAGTTCAATATTTTGCACTGTGTGCTGGTTCGTCGTGGTAGGAATTTCTGAATATTATTACGAATATTATGTATATTATGTATATTTTATATATCTATGTATAAAATATATAAAACTGCACATTCCGTTTGTGTTATTTATTTACGTTTAGATGTCAATATTCAGGATCCATTGATGTCGATTGAACAGTGATGTAATTTGGTCATGTTTTTGGAGGAGGGAGATACTTTATTTTTTTATAAAAAATATAGGGATTTTTTTATACATATTTTCATGCATTTAACTATATGCAACTCAAAAATACATTGGAACAGAATTCTGAAAAATGTGTAACTTTTGAACAGAATATACTTAGTACAATCATAAACAAATCACTATATAAATTAAAGACGAATTTAAAGTTTCGCTCATAAATTATAAATCAATGTCAATCATAACCATACCTTAAGGGACAATATGACATCAAATTAACCTGGTGAAACATGATTTCGGCTCGTATTTAAATTGCCCGATCGTGGCCCGAATTCAGATGCCTTTAATATAATGTTTGTAAATAATAAAAAGTATGTACTTCGCACGTTGGGGTTTCTTCGCTCCTCGGGTGGAATATTCTTGATGGGTGTATTGAATTTAAAGAAACAAAAAATCATTTCTTCAATAAAACGATTCTGACCGAAGCTTCAGATAATATATAATTTTAATAGTCGGTTAGATATGTTTAACAAATAACTACTGTTATTTAATAGTGTTGGGTGAGTAGTGTATTTAATATAATTTTTTTCGAGACGAGCCGACTTGTAACGTTGAGTACTTAAATCAGAGGCGGATTTCCCATTAGGTACTGTAGGCAGCTGCCTAGGATGACAAAATTTGGGGGAGGGGTGGCAAATTTTGTAGTGTTTTGTTAAAAAAAAAAAAATCAAATGTATGAAAAAAAAAATTGGAAAATTATTAATTCCTTTATATTTACAAAAAATAATAGTATAATAATGTGTGTATTTTTTTATATTTTATATTATTGTATATCTGTATATGATGGTATACCTATCTATTTGAGTTCATTATAATTTATAGTCGCCATAAATATAGTAGACAACTGCGTAGAAAACAGTTTTTGATAATACTTTATTAAACACATTTGTATCAGTCCGCCCAGAGCCCGTGTACGCCACGTTAAAAATACGTACGGTATACGTACTGTCGACTATGGGCCATAATATGTGTTAATATATTATATCAAGCAACAATGATTATTAATAGTGGCCCAAAGTTAGTGTCCGGATTTGTATGCACTCAAAAAGCTTAAAAAACAAAGGCAATTATGCACTAAAAAACCTTTGAATATGCACTTGATATGCTCTTATTTGTTTTTTTTTTTTTAATAATATGTAAAAATTTTCTCTTCCCGAAATATATGGATTTATATATACTTACATATTTTTAATTTCTTCCATAAATTGTAATACAACTCAATTAGATACATTTAATTTTTTAATTACAGACATCAAGCAACAACACTGATTAAAAAGCAGAAAATATTTAAAAATGTATTTATAAAATATAATAAATACTTTTGTTACGAATGATAGTAAAACAATTAAAAAGGTATTAATAAGCGTTTATAAAATTTAAGGCTAAAAATATTATTTTAAAAAGGAAATTTATGCAGGATAAATCGATCAGCATTGTTGCCAATGATTACGATGCGTCCTTTAAAAAATATGTTTTTTTTGCGTCCATGTTCATCTTGTTAGAAAGGAACTAAATAATTTTCCTTTCCTGATTTGAAAAATGGAACTACTTTCTATCCTCGTTCCTAAGTAATAACACTTTTCGTCCTGCAATAATTTTAAAATTGTATGCACGTAATTAATGAGATAAATAAATAAATAAATAATAATAATTATTAATTGGATTAATTAGGTACTGCTGTTCTGTTTTTAAACATAATGCTGTTCATAATCAAATGCTTCATTCTATTTTAATTCAAAGAATATTCAAATTGTCTATATTTTATATTAAAAATAAGCAAACGACAAAATGTGTTTATGTTTCTTCAAAAAAAAAAAGAACGGAATTCGCATATACGTAATATGCTTTCACGTTAAAAAAGAACTACGTTCCCGATAAATTCCTGAAAACTAAACGAAATCAATGTAACGAATTCCTTTGAATGTGTTCCTTCCAAGCACTGATTTTATATTTGTTTAACTGACTCCAAAAATAACTAATTATATAATAATTTATATTGTAAATATTTAAGTAGGTATCAACAATTTTGTAAATTGTCCTTTATTTCATAGTATTTGCGATAAGCTCTCCTATTATAAAGTATTTAGAGACAAACCGTTAAAATGACTTATTTAAAGTACGTTCTTAACGTCATTTATGATTTACATTACAATTTGTTTACTATCTCATTTTATTTTTTACTTAATCTCGATGGAGCCACGCTAATCGAATTGTGTATCTTATTTTTGTTTTTTTAGTGAAGATTTTAATGTGACCAGGAATAGCACCAATCAATTGAACATTACGTTTTGTCCTGACCTTGATTGCTTGTTCAATGTATATTTTGAAGGTTTTATTGTGGATCTTTCCGAAAAGCCGTGGAAACAACTAGTGTCGAACCGACAGTCACACTTGATATCCGAACGGTTCGGCTTACCCGACATGGGAATGGGATACGGACAACAGTTCGTGATATTGTCGTATAAACGCCCAGTGAAACTAATCAAAACGTGCGACAATTTCACACAAGTAGTACAACTGAAGTCGGCTATTGCGGAAAAGTTAAAGTGCATGACTGTTGGTATAGAATCCATGGTGATCGATTTCGTTACACAATATGGATCACATTACATCGACGAATACACACTGGGAGACACGATTTTTCAGGTATCTATCATTGGGTTAAAATAAGTAAAATTAAAATTAAAATTAAATTACATTTGTTTGTAAAAAAAAAAAAGAAGAAAGCTGGACATACCTAACCTAACCAACTTACTCCTCGGAAGGGACTTGGTATGTGTGTTAAATTAAAAAAAAAAGATAAATAATTTTTGTAATGAAGTAATTCTGAACGGAGCTTTCGTCACCAAAGGTGTACTTATGATTGTTGTTCAGGGGGGGGGGAGAGGCTGAAATAAAATCTGAATAAGACGCAATTTGTAATTTATGATACTATATATTTGTACAAATAGCATTTAATTATTTTGAGGGGGGCATAGTCCTCCCTTGAATGCGTCCTTGTTCTTAATGGTGTTTACCAACATTGAAAACAAAATACAATTAAAATATAAACATTGATTATTGTAATATTATGGTTACCATATTTAACAAATTATGTTAACATTAAAATATATAATTAATAAAAACAAACTAATTGGTTGCTTCCAAATTTCCAACCCTTTGAAAAATTACCTCTCTTAAGTAGAATCTAGAGCCGAATTATGTTTAAAAAAGTTGCTAATCGTAACTTTTAGATGAGTATTTCTGTACGGAAAAGTGTTCACAAAAGAGGACAAAATAAATAAATTAACATCAATGTAAAATCATGAGCTTCTTCGCTTCACTCAGAATTAAAAAAAAAAATAAAAAAAAATATGCAATATTCTCTTTTAGAAAATCGAGTTAAAAGTAATCGTTATTATTTAAGAAAACTGAATTAACTTAAAATATCAGGTTCATAAATAATATTTAAAATTATTTTTTTCCTAAAAGATAGCGATCATAATATTGTGTTAAATGTGCATTTCAAACATTTAGATGTTAGAAAGCGATTTACATCAAAAATATTGTAAACGAATTTTTTAGAAGTAGGTACAACCAGTGCTTAATACTAATAATTTATCTGTTAGTCTGTAAACGTACAGTTCAAAACAGCGTTTCCGCTTGGAGGAAACTCAGTAAATCGTTATACAACAAAGCATTCAATTGTGCCGGAATTCAAAATAATATTCTTTATGTTAAAATGTTGGCATAACAGTGAACATATTGTTATTCAAAGTGGCAATAAAATTAATATATTATGAGGAAAAAATATTCATGTATAACATATATATATATATATATTTATATATGTTTAATTGTCCGATTTCATAAACTAAGATGATCAGTTTTTTTATTTAATTTACTATTAAACGCGTGTTATCAAACGTATTATCCACACTCTATATAATTGCCTATGAACACAGGTTACGTTCATAAATTATAAAGGAAAAAACAATTATTGCGCGTGGACATAGCATTGTCGAGTTTAGATTTAAATTTAATTAATTGTTAAATGAACAATGAACCGTAATTCAGTCGGAGCAATTTATTATAACAGATACCTTATATAGTCTGTATTTATAGAACATAATAATTTCCAATCATCAATTATTATTTCAAGAAAAAACAAATGTTTTCTCACTAATAAAAAAAGACCAACAAAAGCTCACTCGTATTCTGCGTAATATTATTGTCACGTAAATAAATTTACAGTGGTTATATTATATTTATAGCCTGTGTTTATTTTTCTGTAAAAGTTTTATTTTATTTTATATTTTAATGCTGTATCACTGAAATGTATTTAGTTTAAGTAAATATTATTTTGAAAATTATTTTTTAAAGAAAATAATGTTTTTAATAAAAACAAAATAGCCGTACCTACTATTGAAATTATGTACGATCTGAAGCCCACAAAAAAAGCCAGACATACTTCGCACGATGGGTGTTCTTCGCACGACGGGTGGGATTCTCTTGACAGGTGTATTGAATTTTAAAGAAACGATAAATCATTTCTTCAACAAAACGATTCTGAACGAGGGAAGTAAATAATATAAAAAATAAATGAGAAAAAAAAATGTTAGAAAAATATCCAAAATTTTTTTTCACATTTTCAAAATTTTCTTGCGCCAAAATCTTTCTTATATGATTTCCTCTATCTATGTTTAAATTTTCATATTTTCACTTCGTTCAGATTGTTTTTTTACACGTTTAACTGATTTCCTCTCTGCATGTACGTGACTATATTTTGTATTACATCATGTTTTAACGCAATTTCACATTGGTTTTGCGCAGGTTTTGGTGTACTTACCGGTATTCTACAGCAGATTCTATAAGACGTGCGTGCTGAACAACTGCTCGGATTCCGATATGGTTTTGTTTTTGTCGCCCGTGTTCACCGAGTTTCAGGGTGAGGTAATGAGCGTTGGGCTGAAAGATACGGTGGACCGATGGGTGTATTCCAATCTGCTGGTGACGGCTAAAAAGGCCCAATACACCAGTCTGTACTTGCTGAAAACACAACCGGAGCTGTGCAACGAGATCGATGCGCTCATGGACGATCAGTCGGTCATCGGACTCAACCTGAAACTCATGGCCGCGCTGTTTACGGATCCGGTGAAGAAAAAGTGGTTTACCGAGATCGTAGACAATCACATAAAACTCCGCGAATTCAATATATGAGCAGTATGAATGCAAGCCTTCGTTTTCCCCCTGTCCACGAGTAATAATTACTTAATTTTTTAAACGGAGAATGAAAAAAAAAAATAATAATAATAACGCATTTAAATGGTATAATTCGTATGACCTATTATTGTAATTTATTCTGCGTAGGTGCTTAAAAAAAAAAAAAAAAAAAATGGTGAATGTTGAGCGTAATATTATTATATTTTATTCTAAAGAATACGAGTGTAGGTACGCTATGAAATATAATCGTTAAAAACCATTCTGCGAGAAAAACTCTCGTGAATTCAAATTTCAATAATTTTAAATTGGATTGAATTTTGAACTATACAAATGAATCATTTTCTTGTTTACGGTGCTATAGAGCAACCTGAAAAAACATTAATAGTTTCATTAAAAATTGAGATTAAATATTTAATTAATAGCGAGTGATTTCACGGTAAACTAGACTATTAAATCAAAATATCGGTTTCATAATCCCCTATAAAAATATATCGATTTTACATCGTAAAAAACGATAGGTAGTGGAAAATGTTAAAAATTTAGTTTTTCCCGCAAAACGCTTATAATTACCAACAATATGATATTTTTTATTTCTTAAATACGTTATATTATACACGTTACCAATATTTTTCTCCTTAAAATGACATAAGTGTACTCAAGTCTCTTAAGTCATTCGTTACATCCAAAAGCATGGAATAACGTTGAGGTATTCAATGTAGATCAGAGCTTCTTAAACTTTTTTGCCATAGATCCTCTAAATTTAATGTAAAACTGTCAAAGCCTCCTTAATCAAAAATATTAATTTTTTTCTTAATTATATACAAAAGTTGCATGCATTATTTCACACAAATAATATTTTAAACAAAATTAATTTTTCACGGCATTATATACGATCTATTTAAATAAAAAATTAGTATTTTCTCTATATTTTTATTTTTTCGTGTTGTACGTGGTTATACAATTTAATGATGGTAATTAATAAAAGAAGACAAGACGCATATAATTATTACAATTTATTTTGTAAATATGATCAATTTTATCATGATAGAAAACATTAAGTTTATTAAAAACATAACTAACTATATTGTATTAAATTTACGGTGTAGAACAGTGGTTCTCAACCAAAAGTGATTTTCAAAAAAAAAAAGACTTACTTCGGACCTTGAAAAAATTCTTCACTCCTCGATTAGGATACCCTTGTAGGTGTATTGAATTTTAAAGAAACAATAAATAATTTCTTCAATTATACGGTTCTAAGCTGAGCTTCAGTTTATTCAAGACAATTTTATTCAAAAGTTATTAAGTTTGTTTTGATAGTAAAAAAATTTAGCTTTTACTCTGCCAGTTTTATATTTCACTATTAACTGAAAAAGAAAAAAAAAGTGTTAGAAAAAGAAATTCTAAAAATTTTTCTTTCACAATTTTTCTCCGCCAAAATATTTCTTATTATATTACTGTGTATCAAACATTTTTTATAAAGTTTGAATTCAATATATTTCCAAAATTTTAGATGAACTCATAAACATTATAATATTTTTGAAAATTTAAAGGTAATCTGTATTGAATTGTTTTTTTAGTATGTATTACTATTCTATTGATTATGATTTATGGATGAAAATTTTAATTTTCTAATATTATTATTATTGGAGTTACGGCTGCATTACAAAAATTAATTTACGGAATATTTTATAATTCTTCTTAAAATTTTTGGTAGCGTTTCCTTTTTTTTTGTTTATGAAAAAATCAAAAGAGCTGTTGAGAATTTTGAAAAATGTTCTTTTAAAGTACTATTTGAATAGAATTCTCTACCAAAAATATGTGCTGCAAAATATATTATCATGAATTTAAAATTGTACTTGAAAAAAATTAATTATTTTCAAAATTCTTTAAATAAAGGTAAGAGTATTTTTTTTCTTAAAAGTATTATTTTTTCAGTCTATAAAAAATTACGTTTTTAGTAATATTAGTTTATGATTAAATTGCTTGAATCACTTTCATAAAGATCTAAGTAACACCATATTGTGCCATTTTTACACTAAGTCGAGAGAAGTTTTCTTTGTTTTTTGAATAAATTTCGAAATATTTTGTCTCTGAAGTAGGTGCCATCCAAAGCCAATTAAGTTTTTATCGATTCAATAGTTACCGGATGAAATTTTCGAATAAGTTTAACTACACGAAAAAGCGTTCACAAAAAAAAAAAAAAAAAAACAAATAATAAAATAAATAAATAAAAATCGCTGGAAAACCACTAGCTTCAGTAGAATTAAAAATAATTTAATGAAAAAAATTACTCATGTAACTAACTAAAAATGGGTAGATTTTATTATAGATTTTTTCAGGTGTCAAAATTTTTTAGAGACAGTCTCAGTACGAGTATTACCAACAATGTACCAACGTACTTAATATAAAATAATATTTTATTGAAAATTTGATGAATAGAAAATAAGTCGGGACACGCTGGACGGTGAAATACTCTATAACGTACTTTCGGTATAATATGTTTGTAACATTGGCAGTGCCGGGTTAAGCGGGGGGCAAAGGGGGCAGATGCCCCGGGCGGCAAATTATTAGGGGCGGCAATTTTTTAAAGATGAAAACTAAAGATTTGAACTTTTTTATGGATCATAATTTTTAGGAAT
>JAIPRM010006533.1:6717-18528 GCA_025469315.1 Stegophylla sp. TES_Ste_2020 | reverse complement strand
ACTTTTTTTTTTCTTATATTATTAACTTCCTTCGTTCAGAATCGTTTTACTGAAGAAATGATTTATCGTTTCTTTAAAATTTAATACGCCCGTCAAGAGAATACCACCCGTCGTGCGAAGTACTCCCGTCGTGCGAAGTATGTCCGCTTTTTATAATATCGTGTTGTAAAGCATTATAAACGTCTCGACATCATACGTTAAGTTACTTCCGGTCGAGAAATCCGCTGACGTAATAATAAATGACGGCCGCTTGCCGACGAACGTTTTATTTCATTTGTATGAGACGCGCGACGGTGCGTAAGGGGCAAATCACAGTGGATTTATTTATGAAAAATATCAATATCCGTTTGAAAATGTAGTGTAAACATGCTTTAGAGACGTTTACAAATGTTCCCTTGTAGTGCGTACCATTTTCGATTGTTATTGCGTACACATCAGCAGGAAATTACATTAAAAACGACGTTTCTTACTCCCAGTATACATCAAGTATAACGTCATATTGTGTACATAACCCTCTTGGAATGCAGAAGAAACTCCATTCATTGGTTAACAAAATTAAAAAAAAAAATGAACTCAAGAAATATTCTGCGTTAGATGTATTATATTTTTTCTGTGTTTGTAGTAAAAAAATTATAATTTATGTAACTTTCAACTTTGATTTTTAAATAAATAAGTATTCGAGTTTCATACTGATGCAAAAACTGAATGAAGGATTGAGTTTTTTCATAATAAAATAAAACAAATTTTTTGTTTTTTTTTTTTTTTATTTTTAAATAATACACAGTTTCTTAACATTTCAAGAACTTAAACAAAAACCTTATTAAATCTTTACACTATTATTTGAGTACTTCTCAATGACGTATTATTTTGATACGGTGAAACACCAATATCCTGTAACTTAGTATTATAAAAGGATTGAGTTTATATATTGAACTGCTAACCGGTGAGAACAGCCAAATAACCACCGTATTAGTCGCGGATTCAGCATCTTCTTATCGGCTGTTCGGTATTATGAGCTCGAATCCGTGTGCTTTAAAACACTAAGTATCAATAAGCTCAAATTAAATTACCCATAATATTAGCTAATAATAATAATAATAATAACTAATAAAATACAAAGAATAATTATTATTATTTTATTTTTATTTTTATTTTATAATAGTAAACGGGTTAAACCCTTTTGAAACTATTACAGAATACATAAATACATTAAATACAATACATATATAATAGAAAATTAAATTTACTTAACAGTCATGACAAAAATGGTAAAGTAAGACATTAAAGCAAACTAATATTCAAAAAAAGAAAAAAAAAATTAACAGATGATAAAAATTGTTATGAAACTTTAATGATAACTCAGATAACTGTCGTTTATCATAATGATAAAAATTAATAAAATACACTGTAACCGAAAACTGACATGGCGAGAAAGTGGGGTCAATCAGTCTGCTGGTTAGCATAGTGTTGTTATCAATCTATAGTTATTATTATCCATATCTATAATTTTACAAAATATTATATCGATATCCCGACCGTGTTTAACAGTTCTAATTCGATTTTTGATCGTTTCACTTAAAATATTTAGTAATTGGTGCGAATATGTGACTTAAATAAAAGATTACAATATGATCCAACATGTGAACGACAAGGTAAATCTGTTTTACTCCGTTTTAAATGTTATTATTCAAGTTGCATAGTATTTAAAATGTCTTTTAGGTCTCTAAAACAATCTTCCAGTGTATCTTTGTTGTGATGTTTAACTCGGTTTATAGTAAAAACCCACCCCGTGTGGAGCACACAGGTAATTCTGAAGAAAACAACAGGAAACCGGAGGTATAGATACAAATAATTTTCTACACAATATTCGACGTAAACAGGAGTCCACGAATAATCATTGAGATTTAACTATGTATAATACATAGAGTTTGAATTTACAATTATTAAAAATAATAATGGAACTACAATTTTTTCTTCGATATTTTTTTAGTTTTTTAACGGTCTTAAATGGCAACCACTGTTTTGGATTTTATGCTCTGAAATGTGACTAGCAATTTAAGTGTGAGTAGCAAATCAAATTGTCATCAATGAGTGCTTCACAAAAATGTACTTCCTTTACTTCGCTGTCCAAAACTTTA
Organism: Stegophylla sp. TES_Ste_2020; assembly: GCA_025469315.1. NCBI lineage: Eukaryota > Metazoa > Arthropoda > Insecta > Hemiptera > Aphididae > Stegophylla > Stegophylla sp. TES_Ste_2020. The sequence goes on along the minus strand of JAIPRM010006533.1, from coordinate 16,390 downwards.
AATAAATAGTCAGTTTCGAAAAAGAGCGTCTTAAAGATAACTCAACAGAGGGGGCTAAAAACATCATAATCGCAATGTATCAACGGTAGTGCATCAAAAATCTATGAATCCTATTCGAAAACACCAACATGTTAACATTTGCTTTTCTTCACTCCAAACCATAACATATTATCCATTTTCACAACTAATGGTGTAAAATAGTAGTTATAATAATTGCAACAAAAATTTTTTTGAAAAATGAAACGTAATTCCATTTCGTAATTGATTTTTCAAATAACTATAAACCTTAAATTGCTAATTTTAAATAAAAATTAATTAGCAAAATCAAAAAATGACGTTTTGAGTAGTAATAATAATTTAACGAAAACTCAAAGTAAAAAATAAATTGTAGATATAGATAATGGAAAGTCAAATATAGTTTAAATATTTTTTTTTTCAAATTGTACACGAAATAAAAAGTTCAAATTGATGCATTATACAAAGTTAAATCACAAATACCAACGATTAAATCTTCGTTGGACATCCTGTATAGGGTGCATACCGTTTAAACGATATTAATTATGAAATAAAGTAAAATCAAACTTCAATTTCTCTTGATCATGATATAAAATGCTGTATCATTATAATTTAAAATCAAATTATATTTTTTGTAGTATTTATATATACCACTGCATGTATTAATTATACTAGAGTCTACGTCACATAATTATCATTTTAAAAAGCCAATGAAATGTCGATTTACGTTCGTGCTACGTATTTTGCACGATAATAGTTTATCAAATCAATAATGCAAATAGAGTTATCCGATTAGTTTTAGTTTGGTACAACTACTGGACGTATATCGTATTATATCGTATTGATTATTAACATTATCGAATCGGTAAACGCACAATTAATTAATCTCAGCGTGATTAACGGGATTAATATTGTTCTGAATCATATTACTATAACATAACGTCGGCATTTACGTCATTTAATGGATAAATCGAAAAAAAAAAATTGATTCCCGGTGAACAGAACAGTATAAAATATTATGTTGCTGATAAAACCCGCTCGAGTTCTTACCATGTGCACACGCGTGCAGGTATTGTATTTGCTATTAATGTTGTCTGGATGTGTGGGTCGAGGGGAATTTCGAAAAATGTTGCGAATCGAAATTGGAAAATAAATAGAAATACACAATTACGTTAAGAAAACATTGTACCTACAACAACGATCGCGATGTGTTAGATCAGTCATACTCAACGTGAGGCCCGCCGCGGGCTACGTGTGCCAAGCCTTTCCGTGTGGCCCCAAAACATTTCTCCAATAATTCGGCATAGAAAGAACAAAATTTCATTAATATTATAAGAAAAAATATTTCGTTTGAGATTACTACAAGCCAATATAGGAAGAACATTCTAATCTAAAGTGGCATTTTGAACAACCAATCTGAAAACATATATTTTCGAATATTTTACTCATATTTAAACAGGATTACTAAAATTTTCACATTGATGACATATTGATCATGCAGTAACTAAAAATCTGATTTCACTAAAATAGTAAAAAATGTCTCAACAACAAAAATCCCACTAATCAAAAAATTGTATTATAATAACTGTAAAATATTAATTACTATTGTTTATTATAATTAATACATTTTTAATTTTCAGTATTCTTTAATTCACTCCCTCTCTTCACCTTACACCATTGTTTCAACTTATGTAATGGAATAAATTTTCGAATGCGGCCCAAGCGAAAAATAGTTTGAGTATGGCTGTTTTTGATTGGTTGTTTTCGCTCGGGCCCGTTATTTCGTTAATCGTATAATATAATATTATTACCAGCAATACCACCACTGGCATCGACAGCAAACAAAGACTGCGACACATAATAATATTATAATAGTATTAAATCAACGACGTAACAATTATTATATATTTTTCTATTTATTATTTTTTTTTTTCACTCGTCGTCAAAATAGGAATAATTTTTGTTCCGTACACAATCATAGTATGAAAACAAGTTTATAATAAATATTACGTAAAAATGTAGGTAATAGATGAGTTCCCATACACACGACATTGGAGCTTCATCGATTCTTCTTTATACACATTTTATTATTATTAAATTGTATATAATAATATGTCGTCGTTGCCTATTATTCTTAATAAGGCGATGCGCGACAGTGCGAATAAATCGTTTTATTTTTTTTCTATAATAATTATGATTTTCTTTTCTTTTTAACGTCATTCCTCCATACATTCTTCGGTTGGTGGACACAACTGGTTTCCGCAAATCGGTCGTCGTCGGTCTATGCTATGTGTGTATTAATCCCGCGAAATGTGGGGAGGGGGGGCAAAGTCGAAAAGCAATAATAAAATACAATAAATTCCCGTTGGTAAATCTCACTTTCACGCGCGATTTATCGGATAAAACGCACTCGTACCGCCAGTACAGTTTCCGGTTTTGACGCGTTTTCCTTCCGACTTCACCGTACCCCGTGTTTTTTATCTGCCCTACTCAATACTATCGTGCACATATTATATTATTCACACAGAACGTATCGCACGCAAGCTGTGTAGGTTTTATGACTTTGTCGTACCATAATATGGGTCACGCCGTAGTAACGACTAGGCATCATCATAACACTCAAAATTGTATCGTGACTTGACTTTTTATGATTCACTCTGTATAATATTATAATATGCACAATATTTGCCGACGACAATAATTATGCGTGGCACAACTGTTATCCGAAAATTATTTGCGTGAAATTCGTTTGCAGAAATATTTCGCACGATAAGTAGCGTTAAGGAGAATGATGTGTCGTTAAAATATGTTCAAAACATAGTTATGTGTGTGTGTGTGTGTGTGTGTTTTTTTCTCGGATATCACGTTTTTCGTCTTATCAAGTCAAAACAACATAATTTATCAAACGAATATTTAGAAATTAGATCGACTGATAAAAATTACGGTAAAAAAATAATAATATAAAAAATACTTACAATGTGTTTTTGTAACCGAGAGATACAAAACTAATAATTATTTTTCGTATAGTTACTGTAAATCGCGCGAATCGTATTAATTGTATTCACTTTTCGCTTTCATAATAACTATACTCGAGTCTATCTGGTGTGATATTGTCACTCGCAATCAACAATTATAGTTATTATTGACAAAAACGATTTTATCTTTGTTACTATCTCGTGCGGATTATTTGCGTCTGTGACGGATAACAAATTGACGCACGTAAACTACGTCTATTACTTTGAGGTATTTTGCGAACTGCTCGTCTAAACCCCGCAGTTTAATCAGCCACGACTTACCGACATTCCTTTTAAGATGACTAACAGTAATGCAATATTATGTTCAAAGTCTAAAATTATTTCAAATATATTTTTTCAAATTATATTTAGGTATGGTTAAAAAAAAAAAAACACGCATAAAGTATGAAGAAACTCTAAAATACATTTGGTTGTTGTAAAGTTTAAATAAATTGTAAATGAATACAAGAAAAATGTGTGATTTTTCTAAAAAAAAATAACATTGACATAGTATTGCAATGAATTGCTCATAACCGTGTGAAAATACAAAACTAAGTTAATTTATTATCGTTATTGAGGAAATTCGTCGAATATTAAGCTAGGAAAAGCTTCGTCTGAAAAGTTGAAAAAAAAAACACTCAAAAGACGTTGAAACACGGTCAGTATAATATACACTACGTTCGATAGGCAATAATAATAATACGTAATTATCGTGACCTAATAATAATCGTTAACCACCGTTTTGATTTTTTAAAATTAAAAAGACATTAACGTCTCCTCGAGGGGAGGGGCGACGAAATACGCACGTTGCTCCCGGCCCGCAGTTAAATCCCAATATATATTACATAAATATGAATATAATATAGTGTATACTCGTCGTGCCTAATTGTATTTTACACCGTGTATATTATATTTATAATATAATATATTGTTAATAAACGCGTGCGCGCGCATGATCGACTGTAAACGATCGATAATGGACCGGGCGATATTTTAATTAACGGTCGGCAATATAAATTATTATTATTATTATTATTATTATAAATATAGACGACGGACGTTACGGAGGCATGTTAAATGCGTATTACGACGGTATACACGTCAAAAGTACAGCGTGTGCCACATGGGAACGCGTTCTATATACGCAGGAACCACCGCCGATCGTGCGCCCGTCAGCTAGGTCCTGTCGGTTTGAATCTTAATCGAAATCTAAACGGAATATTATTGCTGCGTTCGGTGGGCGGTGGGGCAGGGGGAGAGAATGAAATAAAATAAAAAAAAATAAATAAAAAACAGTTAACACCACACTTATGCGCACGTTAATAGTATTATTATAACGCGTTAGGTATCGTGCGAACCTACGCACATTACGTTACGATCTGTATAATGCGCACATTCTGTGTATCCGCGGGTCAAGTTAGTGCGTAAATAGCGTACGTTTTATGCGGTGATACCCAAAAGCGCAAAAGGTCTATTTTTACCAGTAGCCCATGAACGCAAAATTGATTTGCGCTTTTGTAGTGGAATAAAAGTGCAAATTTAATATTTTTAAACTTATTATGTTTAGTAGTTAACTACTCAAATATACTGTACTTGTGTATCTCAAAAATGGTTTTAGTGTTTTATCGTAACAATGTACGATAACCTTTTATAAGCATTTAAGTAAATAGTTTGTAAGAACAAACTATATAATCTCAAATGATAATTTTGGATTTTGAATTATCTGCTCATAATGGATTTTCGCGAATTTTTCCAAGATTGAATACGAAAATATTGATTCTGAAATTTACACATTATATTAATTATGTATAATACGTTTTATAATAATAACTTTACAAGCTCAACAAATAATGACACATTTTCAAAACAAATATCCAAGATGAATTACTTAAAAAATGTGGGATCCAAACTTCGTATTTAATTTTAAGATAATCACTTTAATAATAACGATACATAATACGTTTTAACAATATCTGTAATTTAATGATAACTGTAAAAGCTCAATAAATTATAACTATGATTTTAATAAAATGAACTTCATTTCTATTTTAGTAAAATTGATTTGAACTTTTGGGATGTTAAAACTATGATTTTTTTTCACTTATGGGATGTTAATTTTTGTCCTTTTGGGTTACATTTTGCACTTATGGGTTACAGCCAATTTATGTCACTTAATTTTCACACACACACACACTCGTAAGTAAATATTCACTAAAATCGTCTGCAAGCAGCCACCCAGGGTTATTTCCCCAGGGTACTTATATAACTTTACTTTTTTTGTGAATTCCAAATTGACTCAACTAACTAGCTAATTAAATGTGTTCTAATTTTTTTAATTTAATTTATTATTCTAATATTGATTTTAGCTCGGCCTAATGACGAGTTTATAATTCGTAAAAACAAAAAAAAAAAAAACGGTTATTTACTTAAGTAAATGAATATTATGACCTCATATTAATTGCGTCCCGCGTTCTTCTAAATGACTAAACGAATTACGTGTATAGTACGTGTACTTTAACTGCATCGCTATTATGCGTCATACTTACAAAATTGGTTGTACATAGATACGTCGTTAATAATTGTAACCTATAAAATAATAACACACATACTATGATGTTTACTTATCAAGATCGTTATAACATATCCGACACCAGTAGTAATTAAAAATTTATTGTTTAAAAAGCCATCTATAATATGTAACCCCAAGGTCCATCATTCCTTGCTTGTCTGATGGGATGGATGCTCATTTGATTGGTTTATTGAAATTTTAAAAATCACTAAAATATTTCTATATTAATTTATGATTCTGAACTATTCTGTGTGAAGTTCAATTTATTCAAGATAATTTTATTTGAAAATTATAAAGTTTATTATTATTACAAAAAAACACTTATATTTATTCAGCCAATTTAATTGAGAAACTATATTAACTGAGAAAAAGAGGAATAATAATTTATTAAAAAAAATTGTTTGAAAAACAAAATACAAGCATAGTATAAAAAATTTCTCTCACTAAAGTATTTTTCATATTATGGTTTATTGATATAAAAATTTTCATAAATTTTGGATTAAAAAGAAAGATAGTTTTAGTAGCGTTTTTGCCACGTTTTGAGTATTTTTCCCTAAATTTTAAGTAACTCTTAAGAATTGTAAAAAATAACATTTTAAAATTATTTTCTAGAGGCCAATTTTGATTCAAAACCAATATAGTTGAAACTTTTGACAAGTGTTTTTATAATATGAAAAAGTGTTAACAGAAAAAATAAAAACAAATTAAAATAAATAAATATCATTGCAAGAATACTGTACACTTCCTTCACTCTACTCAGAATTTAAAATTATTGATTCGTACTTAGGTACATAGTATGTGAAACAAAATATCGTTTTTTTATTTCAGTTTTAAATTAATTGGAAATTGTGTAAATTTTGGTTATGAAATAATATTTGTTTTCATAAGTACGTTATAAATCTATTTTTATAAATTTTTATTTTTTGGTGCAATTTATTATATTTGTATGACATATTGTTTGGTTACATGTATCAAACTTTATATTAAACAATTTTAAAAACGTTTTTAGAAAAAATTAGGACGCAATTCATGCGGTTATTTTGTATGAACGGTTCAATGAATCGGATACTCCACTGGAACGTAAATAGTATTCATATGAAAAAAGGGATTCCGCGACGCAAATTTGTGTGCAGTGAAATCCGATTCCCATATTAAACAACAATATATCGTCAATTTTTACACATTACATATCGTATTCTTGGATAATGATTTTTGTTGTCGAACATTCTGGTCCTGGAAATGTGGATCCTACCCAGATCTTCGAATTTTTGCATTTTTTTTTTTTCTTATATTATTAACTTCCTTCGTTCAGAATCGTTTTACTGAAGAAATGATTTATCGTTTCTTTAAAATTTAATACGCCCGTCAAGAGAATACCACCCCCGTCGTGCGAAGTATGTCCGGCTTTTTTTTTATTTAATAAAGAAAGAAGGCGAAAAACATATGTGCTAGAAAAATGTCCAGATTTTAGATTTTGAGCGAGGAATGTTGAATTGGTTTTACAAATGTGTGTGTTTTTTTTTGCTTTTTTTTTTTTTTCGTGCAGATCCAAGAGTTTCGATCAATAATCAGAACTCTACAGATCGAAAACGTTGTCTAGTTGGTACTCGTGTTTTCCGACCTCGATATTCAATGACAAGTGAAACTACTCACCCTCCTCAGGTACGTCTGCAAGTCGCCCAGCGGACAGTATTCGACAACCAGCATGCACCGTTGTTTGCTCGCGTCCACGCAACAGCCGATCATGGCCACGATGTTCGGATGCTTGCCGACCTTCTGCATGAGCAGTATCTCGCCGACGAATTGCTCGAGGTCGCGGCCGCACGCGTGGTCGCGCAGCGATTTCACGGCCACCGGACACTCGCCGCGGTCTGTGCGCAGCGCGCCCTTCCGGACCACGCCGAAGTTGCCGCGGCCCAGCTGCACGTCGGACACCGTCACGTCGTCGCGGTCCAGCAGCACGTCCACGTCGTCCAGGCCCCCCCCCAGGCCCTTGCGCAGCGCGGTGGCCGCCTCGTCGTAGTAATCGCCGCGGGCCACCGCTGCCGCCGCCGTCGCCACTACCGCCGCCGCCGCTTTCTGCCGGGCCGCGGCGGGTCGTCGGCGCGTTGCCGTCACTACGGCGGCGGCGGCGGCCACGCAGAACGCGAACGCCACGGCCGCGGCCACCGTCGTCCACGAGTGCACGTGGTCGGTGGCGTCGCGTGGGTACTCGACGTACCGCGGCGGCCGCGTCGGCGACACCACTTTCTCCGCGCTGTGGCCCGCGGCGGAAAAGGCCTGCACGCTGGCCTGGTACGAGTCCGGCAGCGACACGTTGTAGAACTCCACCTCGTTCCCGTCCTCGTTCGTCGCGTTCGTCACCAGCCGGTTCAGCTTTACCGCGTAGTAGTCCACCCCGCGGCCGCCGTTCCGCGGCGTCCAGCTCACCTTCGCGTCGTACCGGTCTCCGCCCCGCGACCGGATCTCTATCACCGTCACGTTGTACGGCTGTTCCGGAGCTGTTATGATTGGCAACGAAACGTTATACATACAAGTTGTGGCTACCACTGGTGGTGGTCAAATGATTTTGTAACGAGGGGGGAGGGGGGAGGGTTATGGCTAATTTTTTTTTTCTACTAAGTATTCAAAGGCTGGGATTAGAAATTGATCAATAAATAGCAATTTTCCCGTCAAATAATGATTTTTTTCAGACAACAATTTTTAAAATAATTGTCCATTTAAATTATTAATAACTCCTCGTGTATTTTTGGTTCTATAAATATTTTTTGTAAAAATAGGCTTGGGGAATAGGTAGTTTTTTTGCAAGCGTTTAAGTTTAAACTTGCGGATCAAATAACTGTTAACACGTATAAAAAAATGGCAGATTTCATTTTTTATTGTTTCACTATATTTTCTGTTTGTTTTTTTAAGGCATGTTAATTGATTACAAGCTTATTCATAAGCCATAATAATATTATTAAAATATAATCATATATATATATATATGTCTAATTATATTTACATTTTTGTTATTCAGTCGAGTCAATTGATAACTTCATAAAATTGAAAATTATAGACTAATGAAAAAATAAATAAAAATTGTAATTGAAACACTAAATCCGGGATTAATAATTAAATCGTTGTAACTTTTCGAGACGTTTTTTTATATAATAAATATGTAGTTTATATTGAACATAATATTATAAATATTGAAAATACATTTTGGGGGTATTTGTGCCTCTCACCCTCTCTGTTTGACCTCCACTGGTTACATTAGTAACGATAATTCATTATTTAAGGCTTGGATTTTAAAGCAAATTTAATTTTATTCGTGCCAGGGGAGCTGTGGAGCGAAGCGACGCTCAATGTTACTTACTTATGCAATATAGTAGTTTAAAGATGACGGGACGCAATTATTTATATGTAGTAGTTTAAAAAACACGGGATGCAATTTTATTCATTTAGTGTTTATCGGATCAAAAATTCGTGTAGGTACAGCCAATAAACAAGATAACTTAAAATTATAATATGTATTTATTCCCCCACCCCCTCCATGAAACAGATTATCTATCAAGCCTCTGATATACGATGTGCTGCACTTACGACACGAATCCACATCGTTGTTGTGGACTTCCAGACACGTGGGCGTGACGAATTCCAATTTCGTCTTTTTGCTCTCCATGACGGTCAGACTGCGGTCGTAGTAAGACTGCACCGACAGCCAGTACATGGTGTCAGCCTTCAGACCGGTCAACGCGATTGCGTACGGCCCGGTGACTTCCACGTACAGCCTCTCCGCGTTCATTTTGTCCGATTGGTAAATGACTTTGTAATTGCAGTTCATGTCTGTAATTCAGTTAAACATGCGCCGCACTATACTATAATAATATATTATTATTACCTATGGAATTTTAGATTCTGAACGACGTGAAGAAGCTAGTGTTTTTACAACGATGTTTATTTATTTTTTTTATTTTTTCTGTGTACAACTTTTCGTATAGAAATACTTGTCCAAAAGTTTCGATCAATAACTTTTTGAAACCCGATTCGCCTCTAGATTGTACTTTAAAGAGGTCATTTTTTGAATTTCTCA
>JAIPRM010006532.1:0-18531 GCA_025469315.1 Stegophylla sp. TES_Ste_2020 | reverse complement strand
GTTTACTTTTCTTTTTTTTAAAATTTTGGGTATATTTTTAAAAAAAAAAAAAAAAAAAAAAAAATAAGAATTGAGAAATTCAAAAAATGACCTCTTTAAAGTACAATCTAGTGGCAAATCCGGTTTCAAAAAATTACTGATCGAAACTTTTGGCATGTATTTCCATACGAAAAGTCGTACATAGAAAAAAAAATAAACATCATTGTAAAAAAATTAGCTTCTTCACTTCGTTCAGAATCTAAAATGAATACAAAGACGATGGAAATCCGGTGCAGTTGAAAAACGCAAAATCTTCTTTCGTTTTCTTTTACACATTGGCACAACTTGGAAAACATTTTTTCTTTTAGGGGGGGGGGGAGATTTAACCCTCTCGAGCCCCCTCTTATCGCGTAGTATTTTAATCGGTTTTTATTTCTTATTTTTTAATCTATAAACTCAAATCTCGTGAACAGAGGTCAATAGAATTGTAGCATTTGCATATTCTATTTTGTAAATCTTAAAACATAATAATATTATAATCAGCGAGGAAAAATTGGTTTCACACTTCCCTCGTATCAGCGACTTAAAGTGGGGGAAATCAAACGGTCGCACTTGTGATTCCCAAACAAATATGTGGTTCGTTAAAATATTGTTTACTTCCCCTCCAAATGTCTGCGATATTACAGTTTACAATATTGTCAATTATTATTATTATTGAAAGTAACATTTTTTATTTAACAAATGAAATGTTTTCGTTAAAACTATACACGGTGAAGATATATTATTTTGTTTGTGAAAGTTCATTGTACGTCAATATTCTGATAAACTGACTGGAGTTAGCTCATACATAGAACTATCGAAAACAACGTGATATTATATCAATAACAACAAAAACAATAATAGAGTAGTAATAATTATTATATGTTTCTAATTTTGATGTTTTATTTTGTTGCAGGTACGTATCGATTTCGGTTCGAGCTCGACTTGGATCGATCTTTGAAAACGTTATCCGGTCGTAGAACGTGTTTAAGGCGTCTTTATTCAAAACGACAGCTGGGAAAAAAGCTATTGAAAATCGATAAAAAAAAAATCGTTATTTAAGTAGAAAATATTTAAAACGTTTTTTCTGATAATATGAAAAAAAAAAAAAAAACTTTTTCTGATACAGATAGCAAAATCTATAGGCGAGAAAAAAATAATTCAAACAAATAACCGATTTTGGAATTTTTGAAAAGTTTTGATTAAAGTTTTGAAAAGTACTATTGTTTTATGGGAAAAATTAACGGTTTCGTCAAAATTTCTGCCACTAGGGTTGCGATTACTTCTCCGAATCAGAAAATTTATTAGAAATATAAATAAAAACTACAAGATAATTCCAATACTTTCAAATTTTCAAAATTTGTTCCGATATATTAATTTGTTCTCATATATATATTCAAACCGAAAGCGGATAAAGGCTAATAAATTAATACGAATCTAAAAGTCCGTTCAGAATCGAAAATATCGGTTTATCAACACTGTTTTCAAAAAATTTTTTTTGATTTTTTTCAAAATTTCATTCTCAACGGGTTCTTAAAAATTATGTGCCCAATACTGTACTAGACGTGTACTAAATGTATGACCGGTTTCCCGTGTAAGTCTCTTTAAATATTAATTATTGCCAAACGTGGTATTTCTAGTTCAGCCCATACTCCTTCTAAGCCCAAAAGTAAATACAAATCGATTTTTATGAATCGACTAAAATAAATAGTTTTTGTCGCATATTTAGTCCCAGCATGAGGCTAAAATGATAAAAAAAATTTCAAAATGCAAAACACCACTCTTTATAAAAACAAAAACGTATTCAAACTCAGGGATTGGGGGGGAGTGGTTTTAGGCACATTTAATTGTAAACTTTTCTTGTACACTCTTAATGTCTAATAAAGGATATGTTGTATTTTCTTTTTTAAATTTTATATGGTGAGCTCAAAATATATATATTTCTTACGAATTCTGACAAAGAATATTCTTTTATTATTTACTGTACCCGCTGTTTGGTTAGCTGTTAAAGAAGTACTTTTCATGTCAGTTTTTTTTTTTTCTACTCAAGACAAAATACACATAAACGAAAACAGTTATACATTTTGGAGTGTATATACTTAATGTCTGGGGCTACTGGGCACACACCCCGGTACCCCCCTTACGATCGTTCCTATGAGTCCTTGATCCGTCTATTGTTGAATCAATGCGTTTACTTTAGCGAGACATTTGCACCACTTGACAAATATAACTGCCAGGAAAATATATTGATTAAATGTCTACAAATTTTCAACAATGTATGTGGTGATAATATACGGTTTTAAAAAGACAGCGTGCAATCCATTTTGCGTCGAAATGTGTACAATACACAATAATATCGAATACAATACAATCGTTAACTTAATTCATTGCGTTCGGTACAAGGTAAATATAAAAATATGTTATAATATAAGTAGGGTTGGGGACTTGTTGCATTTGCATATTTTTTATTGAAGAATAATCCAAACGAGATATACATTTGTTTCAAGACATATTGGACACAAATACAAAAATTTTTTGTGCATATTTTTGCTTATTTTGACATTTTTTAGGAAAAACGCATATGTGACAAATTTATAGCATATTAATGTGTGTTTTTTTCGTTTTATTGAAGAAATGATTTATCGTTTCTCAGAAAATGTAATACACCCACCGAGAGTATCCCACTCAAATAGTGAATAACACCCATGGTGCAAAGTATGTCCGTATTTTTTTCTTTTACTGTTATCCGTCAATCGACGTACCTAATCCTTGTCTGAATTTAAAATGTAATTAATTAAATTTTATTAAAAAAAAAAAAAAAAAAAATGAGTTGCATATTTTGGTTTTTTTAGGTGCATATTTGCACTCATATTTCCTATGATTTGAGTGCAATAAGTCCGAACCCTAAATATAAATATAATATTCGTATGTCTTAATTGTTACGTACTTCATGTCAATAATACTTACGTTTAATTCAAATTAACAATAATAATAATAATAATATCGAACGTTATGAAAGAATAATGTATACCTACAAGTTTCTAAGTTAAAATTTCTACAGAAGTGTTTTATTATTATTATTATTTTTTTTTCCACGTATAATAACTATTTTTTTTTTTCAATCGAAAATTCTTTTCTGTTGAATATTTTATTTTTATTTTTACCGAATGATACAATAAAACTCATTTTCCTGCATTTGGTCAAGTTGTTTTTAAAGCACAGTCGATTGAAAATTTAGAGTTACTGTTCAAACGCTGTTGTTATAGAATCGATAAATAAATCATTTTCATATTATTTCATTAGTTTAGTTTATTATTGTGAGAGTTGAAAATGTTTGCAATGAGTTTACTCAAATATAGGTCTACTTGTGTTGAAATCGCTTTTTATTTATAAACGCTTTAAATTTCCAAACACGTCACAATTGATCACTCTTACTAATATTGTAAAACGGACATAGATTATTTTGTTACTAAATTGTTAATCATATTCAGAATTGAAACTGACCAATTATTATTGTCCTTTTGAAATTAATCAGTTTTTTCGAAGATAACTTTCAACACACCCACCAAGAGTATGCCATCAGATGAGTCGTGAATGCCCACGGTTCGAATAATAGTGTAGACAAATATTTTCTTTTCGGGTCCTCGTTTTACCAACATCTTCCTGTTTCTCCCTTTATTCATACCCACATTTTGAGAAAATTAATAATATACGACTTCCGAGTTCCATATATTTATTTATTATTTCTTTTTTTTTTATTTAGTTTTATTTATATTTATGTCTACGGCATATTGGAACAGAACGCGGTCTTAGCACAGCCAAAGGAGTGCCCCCCCCTCTACGCCACACTCGTTACGCCTATACCCGAACCATCCCTTACAAACTCCATATCCAAAGCGATGAACTGTAACAAAAATTATTTTCTATTTTTCAACCCCTTATCCTTATTGTTATATACTGCACATTTTGGTCTATCCCGGATTTCGTTAGTAAAATCACTCTAATGATCACCAACAAAATGATATTTTTCCCTAATAGGGTAAAATCGTATCAAAAATAAGTAAAAAAAAAAAAATCCGGACATACTTCGCACGATGGGTGTTTTTCGCACGGCGGGTGGAATTCTCTTGACGGGTGTATTGAATTTTAAATAAACGATAAATATTTTTTTCAATAAAAAGATTCTGAACGAAGAAAGTTAATGATATAAAAAATAAATAAGAAAAAAAAAATGTTAGAAAAATGTCCAAAATTTAATTTTTCAAATTTTCAAAATTTTCTTGCGCTAAAATCTCTCTTATATTATTTTTTATCTATGTTTAAATTTTCATATAATTCGGATCAAAAATTATGGTTTACGAGTCTTTTTTGTCAAACTTTGGGTTGTTTTAAAAAAAAAAAATTCAAAAATTCAAAAAATGACCTCCCTAAAGTACCTTCTAGAGGCAAATCTGATTTCAAAAAGTTACTGATCGAAACTTTTGGACAAGTATTTCCATACGAAAAGTTGTACACAGAAAAAAAAATACATCATTGTAAAAACATTAGCTTCTTCACTTTGTTCAGAATCTAAAATAAATAAAAAAATAAGTTATTTTTAACAACAGTTGTAGGGAATGTCTGACATTTTTCGCTCTTAATTTTATTACTGTTTTGTATGTTTGCTTCAAAATTGTGTCCATGAAATTTCTATATTTTTACTTTTGGGATGACTGATAATATATTATAATCATAAAAATATTTTAATCTTAATTAGTAACTAATTCACATTTTTAACTAGAATCTGAAAATTTCACATTAAATTTTAAGATTCTGAGTGGAGCGAAGCTGCTTATAATTTTACAATGATTTTTATTTCTTATTTTTTTTTTCTCTTCCTGTGAACACTTTCGTTCAGTATCTCTATAGATCTAAAATCATAACCAGATGGTACTTTAAACAGGTCATTTTTCAAATTTCTCAATACTTTTCCTAAAAACAAGGAAAATTTTTCGAAAAAATTACCGAAATATTCATAAAATAAAAAATGTGTTTTAAAGTAATTTCAAAAGTAATGGAGCTACAAACATGAGACTTTCATTAATTACTAAAAATTGGAACGAGAACACAACACTAAAATTTCAAAACTATTTGATCAATTTTGAGTTAAGTAGAGCATTTTAAAAATATTGGAAATTTCTCGTTTTTAGTAAGTTTTAATTTCATACAATTTTTAATTCTTGATATTAAAACTTGAAAATTCAATATGACCTAACTCACATGTAAAAAAATAATTTTTGTTCAACGTTTAAGTTCAGTTCGTGTAAATCAGTATAATATCTAAGATAAGTGTACGATCACACAAAAATGAATTAATTTTGTTATTCTGGTCGAATTTCGACTACTTGGCTATATTAGTACCTACTGCTTCGGAACTCATTATAAATATTTGATCATTTACTCGAATAGTGCATTCCACGTGGAATATTTTGTTATTGAATAACAATTTTTAAACATATTAACATTTATTATTATTGTACATTAATTAATTGAAGATTCACTCAGAAAACAGAATCGTTTTCTTGAAGAATTGATTTAAAATTCAATATCCCACACAAGGCAAGAAAAATACCCACGGTGCGAAGTACGTCCTTTTTTTTCATATAACATTTTTTTTTTTTTTTTTTCACGTAAAAACGAACATTTTGTAACAACAATAATATTGTTTTGGGCGGCATTCTATAAACAAAGAAAATGGATTTGAATTGAGCCACCCTTTTTTTTTTTTTCCAAATCCAGTCAATGAATTAAAAACATTAATAATAAACATTTATTCGAGTCTGGAGAATTTTGTTGAAAATGTCCCGGAAAACCTGGAAAATCGGGGAATTTCATATCATTAAGGACCTGCGTTCTCGGGATATTTTCTAATTTATTTTTTAATTATCACCTGGGGGTGCCGCAGGATTCGGTCACAAACACATTTGAGGATGACCCGAAACCGTACGGTTGCTGCGGCTTTGATTAACCGGTGCACCGACGACGACGAAGGGTTGCGAGGACTGTTTTTGTTCCATGGGGTCCGATTAGACGCTGCGTCATTCCGACCGTGTACCCGATTAATTCTTCTGTAGTCTAACCGACCCCCCCCCAAAAAAAAAAAAAAAAACGGGGCAAAGGAGGGCCTTTATAAAACGAATATACATTCACACATACGACGCCACCCGTGACAAACGCTAAAACGTGAAAATCGATTTCACGTGTAATTTTTTTTTTTATTTTTTCATTTACGCGTATTCGTCTCTCGGAATTTCCGTTTTAATTAATTAATCCACCCCCACAGACGGGTCCGCGGCAAAACGATATTCATTACGGAAAATAATAATTAATATAATTAAAATATAATTAAACAGAGTCGATTAAAAAAAAAAAAAAAGAGCGCATTGAAGAATATTACGAAAAACCGAAATTCACAATCGACTTTTACACTCATTATTATGGTTGACACTGTCTACGGCAAGCGTTATTCATTATTTTAACAAAAAGTAAAATATACAAAACATCTACATACTTAAACTGCTTATATCTAACTCTAAGTCACTTATTTCACCAGTTTCATCGGTATCACTATTTTCAAAAGTTTCCTCTTGTTCAAATTCAAAATCTAACAAAGATTTTACTTCTGGTGGAAGCTCATATATTTTCTCTTTACATTGCTTTCGAAGGGATGAAATTAGTGGATCAGATGACACTAACATCATTTGGAAAAGATCAGTATTAGTATTTATGCGTGATGATTTTCGATTGTGATGAAGTCTTAGTCTTGAGCAGCTTCCTCAGATAATTGACCTATTACCAAAAAAAAAAAAAAAAAAAAAAAATAGATTAAAATCTTAAAATGTATAAATTTTGAGTAAAATTATATTTTTTGGTAAAATTTTCAAATTATCCACCTATTGGTAAAAGAGCAGCACGAATAATATCTCTTCCGTGAATTAACACTTTGTGTACACTTGCTGGTAAATAAAACCACGGATATAGGTGCACAAACAGTCTTGCTGTTTCTTCAGCGTAATCATCGAATTTTTGACAATTGATTTTATGACTACAAGATATTGTAGTCAAAATATAACTGAGTCTAGTGACCAGATTTTCATCGATTCCAGTGATTTGTGCGGATTTACTTGGCTCCTGGAAAAATTTGCGAGCAGTATTTCCGTCATTAGTTGTGCCAGATCCTAAATGAAAAAATGAAATAAAATAGCTATTAATATTAAGAACTCAAACCAATATTTTTAAAGATATCTAATACCTTGTAACACAATGTCCATTAGTAACCCCATTTCCGATCGAAACTTTTCTTGGATATGCTTTTTCTTTGCTGCTACTTGTTGTTTATCTACTAATGAACTAACCTTTAAAAATAAAAATTCATTATTCTATATAAAATTTAAATAATTAAATATTTTAATGCACATACTCGCCACTTTTTTATGTCTAAACGATAAACCACGTGTAAAAGGCATTCTAAAAATCGTATATGAGCATGTAACACAGACAATCCAAATTTAAAGTTTTCTGTTTTAATCTGTCGCTCTAAAACTTAATCTAAATTATTCATTTGTGATGGTTTACATCCACATATATAACATGTTTGACATGATGTTTTTGTTACTGCACTACAAATCTGAAGATATAAATATTATTTAAAAGTAAATTACATAAATACAATAAATTAACATTACCTTGCCATCAATCATTGAAAAAATTAGTGTATGCTTTATGCTTATAATTGATACATAATTTATATATATATATATTATTGTATTAGTTAATCTGGATATTTGGTCTTCAATTTCTGTATAAATTTCTGTTGTTTTATCTTTATTTTCTTTCGTAAAAATATATGTTAATGGTCGACAAAAGCGAGTGGAAGAATATTTAGGATTAGACCAAAGTACACATTTTTCGTTGTTGCTCAAACACTGAAGTTGGAGAGGAACTAACGAAACTGTAAACATTCTTATATCACTTATGTCTGTTGTTTGGAATGACTGTTTATACTGCTTGCTAGAACCATCACAGCCCCATTTGTACAACATTTCAAAATCTTTACATTCATTGTTATTTATTATTTCAATAATTGATACAATTCGTTTTGTATTGTGGTTTAGAATATCTTGAAGTGGTACATAACAACCTCGTTCAGTAAAAACACAGTTTTCTGGGTAACATACTTTTTTTGCTTTTTTGATATGTTCATAAGCAGGATATATGTTAGCATTTCGTTTAATTGCATCGTATCTAATATTTATATATTGCTGTTTTGTTAGTTTATTGTCTAAAATAAATGCTAAAGCTTCCTGCGGTGAAAAAGGAATAAGTTTTTTAGTTTTTAAAGCTTTCTTAATTTCCAATGCTCTTCTGGGAGTAGATGCACCTTCTTCTAATAGATAAGCTAATGTTCTCTTTCCACTCTTATACAATTTTGATTTTGCTACAAATGTTATTTCTGGCGTTGTGCATATTTTCCCAATTGCCGCTGATTGTCGCTGCTTACTTCGTAGTGAACTTTCCGTAAACAATTTCGACGATCTCCCTACTTTTTGTTTAATTAAATTATTATTTGGAATTTCAAACTCTTTTTGCAACCATAAAACATTTTTTTTTTTTTTTTGTAAACTCATTAAATGTGCTTTTGCAAGCTCTCCATTTTCGTACAAACATTACACTAAAACTTCGTATTAATGATTTAATTTTATCTTCGTAACTCTCAGACCATGAATGTCATGCATATTTTTTTTTTTAATAATATGTTCAATAAAAATTATCTACTTTCATTTGAACTTGCATGAGTAATTAAAATATTATTTTCCCTCAATTCGCAAAACAATTCCATGTACGTATAATTGGCATTTGATCCCTCGTTACTTGGACCAGCTAAGAAGAAAAGTAAAATTAGAATACATTGGACACTTTCGGAATACCATTTGTATAAAAATTAAATGTTAAGTATTCATACTATGATTAAAATATCAAACTGTAAAGTTACTACGTGTTACAAAAAAGTTACATCTGTTCTTGAATTAATAAATATTAATAAATCAGTGTTTTTGACACTGTTAAATTATTTTGACACTGTTAAATTATACAGTTGCAAATGTTTTAAAATTGTGTAATTATTAAATTTACCTTGTACATCGTAATCTTCCATACTTGGTTTTGGATTATTTTGTTCAATATCGATAATTTAATGTGCGTAGACTCATATTTTACACGATCGCACTTGGTTGTTCGAATGAACACAGATAACGAAAAATCGTTTTATTATTTAACTCGGTTAACGAGCTTATTACAACGATAATGGGAACAATTGAAGATAGTCTTGATATGAAAATAAAATGCTGAACAGCTATACTATATAGTTTTATAATAACACCTTGCGTTATAAATAATTTAAATTCGGACTTTTGGCGTGCTAAAATGACTTTTATCCCACTGCGCCTAGGGAGGCATCACAAAATTTCAGAGGATGCGTGAAAATATTCACACGAAACCACATTTCACCACAGAACATGAAAATGTTGATTATGGTTATCTATATTTCGTTTTTTATTATTATTTTTTCGTTAGTAGATTATCGGTCATCATTGTGTAACAACTAACAATACTATTTTCAGTAATCTGAAGAATATAATTGAACTATTATATTATTAATGTTAATACCCGATATTAATTATTAAAGCCATAACATTGTATTTATGTAATATAATGTATATATATATATTTTGTATTAAACATATAATAATTCAGTCTTATAGTAGAGGGAAGGGAGGCGTGACCCCATATTATATTATAAAAGGGGGCACGAACTTCAAAAGATTTAGAAACCTTGGTCTACGAAATACAGTTTACCTCGAAAAAAAAAAAAAACAGTTATTTTATTATCATTGTTATTTTTTTTATTTTATAGCCAACATCAAACGTTTGAATTATACCTGCGTCACTTCCACGCTGTTCTGCTTTTGTATGCTCTTAATTTGCGATCAAACGCGATTAAAAATTACGAACGGATTGCGAAACCGTATTGTCGACAACACTCTGTGAACTGATCTTATTTCGGTTTTCGTCCGCAATACTATAAAACGAGGTTAAAACAATCTTTGAAATACCCACGCAATTTTCTCTTTGAAAAATTAACAAACAGGTATGCCTTAAGAAATTACAAAACATATGCGAAAACGCTTATTAATGCTCTTAAAAAAAATAATTTCACTGTAAAAAACCAAAAATTATTAATTATTAATTTGCATTGCGGTTCTTCTTGTATTTATATATTACTTCTTTATATTTTTAAAACCTTCCTTTTTTCTTTTTTTAATTTTGTCTTTAAATTTAAATAAATTAAATATCAAATAATTACTAATAAATCATTTAAATATATTTATATATATATATTTTTTATTTTTTTTTTCCAACATCAAGAGATTTCATATTGAACTCAAAAAAAATGCCACTAAACTCCTAGAGTTATGAAACAAATTTTTATATTACTTTGCTGTATTTTGAATGATTATAGAAAAACATGCAAACTCCCTTCATACCCAGCTCTAATAATTATAATATGTTTTTAATAAAAATAGACTTACAATATTATTATATTAGTATTTTTGTTATATATCGAATATGAAATACAATGTTTACTTATTTTTATTGCTTTTATGAAAACATTTTTTTAAACTTTTTGAAGTGATCCGATCAGCCATTTAGCATCCGGTTCTGGTAGTGAATTTCGATAGCATGGTACACTGAAAATTTTTTCGACATTTTCGACGGTTTCCTCGAAAACAAACA
Source organism: Stegophylla sp. TES_Ste_2020 (assembly GCA_025469315.1). Lineage (NCBI taxonomy): Eukaryota > Metazoa > Arthropoda > Insecta > Hemiptera > Aphididae > Stegophylla > Stegophylla sp. TES_Ste_2020. Next base: position 7,680 of record JAIPRM010006532.1, on the reverse strand, counting down.
AAGACTTATTCAAAAAAAAAAAATATGTATATATATATATATATATATATATATTTAATGTTAATTTAAATATTTAAAGTTAGGTGTACGAAACAGATGTTTTCGAGTAAAAAACAATTTCAATTTAAATTATGAAACTTAATATTTTCTTTTTTTTCAAATGATTTTACACACGATTTTATATCTATAGAAAAAAACGTTAGGAGCAATAATTGGGTCAATCGATATTTTTTTAAAAACGTTTAAGTTTATAATTATACCGTTCAAACAGACGTCAATGGAAAAAAAAAAAAAAAAAATGCCTAATTTCTTTGCGTTACTGGCTCACACTGTTTTAAATTAATTTTTTAAAAGGCTGAAAATTTTACACAAGATGCTTATATTTAAATTCACGTCAAAATCAGTCGTGTCGATTTCAAAACTGTAATAGCTTCAAACTTTAAATCGCGGCAAATCCATTAACAATGAAATCGATAAAAAATAAAGCTTTTGACTTTATAATAATATAAATCAAATAAATTCCATTGTCTTACTCAAAACACAATGTTCAATAAAAGGATTAAATATTAAGACAAAGTAGAAAGTAATTTGTTCATTATAAAATTCAATACTATCAAATATAACTTAAACACTCAGTTTTCGTAAATTTATTTAAAAAATATTTGTATTTGTATTGTTCAGATCAACCCTAAAATGCTAACCTTATTTTTACACCTTCATTGATATCCATTCGTCGAATTGACGAGTATGGCATAATATGTACTTAAATGTATCAAAATTACAGTGTTTTTTTTTCTATCCTTTATTTTGCTTATATAACAAGTAAATTATATAAAAACTACAATATGTCTTATTACATTGAATTTAAAAAATAATAAAACGTAAGTTTAAATGGATGTTTTTTTTTTTTTTTTTTTTTTATTGTAACAAAAAATATATTGAAAGTAAATATTAATCATTACTAAAATTTGGGCATTTTATTCATTGGTTTCCGCTAAATACAATGTCCATGGCGAGTAAAACATTGTTTTTTGGTTGAACGCATTTTTTTTTTTTTTTTATAGGTACAGTAACAACAAACTTTTTGTTTATTTATATACAATGCGTCTTCTGTTGGTATTTTTTGTGATCTTTTTTCATTCCTGATTTACAGCGATATTAGGTTTTATATTATCATTTAAATTTTAACAATAACAATATGCACGAAAGTTAGACGGGAGGTAGAAAAGGGTACAATAAAAATGTTTAAAAAAAGTGTGTACTTCGCTCGTCGGGGTGTTCTTCGCACGTCGGGTGTGATTCACTTGACGAGTGTATTGAATTTAAAAAAAATGATAAATCATTTCTTCAATAAAACGTTTCTAAACGAAGGAAGTTAATAATATAAAAAAAAAAATGTTAGAAAAATGTCCAAACATATATTTTTTACATTTCCAACATTTTCTTGCGCCAAAATCTTTCTTATATTATTTTCTATCTATGTTTAAAATTTCATATAGTTCGGATCAAAAAATGATGGTTTCCGAGTCGTTTTTGTCAAATTTTGGGTAGTTTTTTCCAAAAAAAAAAAAAAAAAATTGAAGAAATGAGAAATTCAAAAAATGACCTCTGTAAATTACAATCTAAAGGCAAATCCGGTTTCAAAAATTTACTGATCGAAACTTTTGGACAAGTATTTTCATACGAAATGTTGTACACGTAAAAATAAATAAATAAACATCATTGTAAAAACACTAGCTTCTTCACTTCGTTCAGATTCTAAAATATCGATGTAAAGTCATCAGCGTTCGTCAAATCGACGAACGGTTACTGTTCTAGGGGTAAACACACAAGTTCATCGAACGTTTCCATCCGAATTGCACATATTATTCTACCTTAGATTTTTTTTTTTCCGTCTCTAATCTGTATAATTTACTATATTTTATTCAATCCTTTCGCTTCGGTTACGCGTTGTACGATGTCTGTGTGGCAATACCGAAAAACTCTCAAATTTTCACATAACGCATTAACATAAAAACAATACTCTGAGGGCACGTCATGCATTATATAAAATATCATTATCGTATTGTTTTCTTAAAATTTATCGTACCGTGTCACGTGGCGGCCGCGCACTCACGCAGACGGTTTTTCGGTGTAAACAAACGAAAATAATAATAATAATAATAATTTTCTATTTCGCGGGCTTTAAAAAAACGGGTATCGCACACCGAGAACTTTTCACGTAGGTACATTTTAATTTATTTAAAATGTGTAATAAGCAGTTTACGCGAGAATCCATTGTTCCGCGGCGCAAAACCTTTGAGATCAGAAATCGCGCACACTATGTTATGCGAATAATAATAATAATAATAATAATAATATTACGTACTAACTATCTACTAGCTCGTCGTCGTCGTCGGGTTATTTATTTATCTTTTAAATATTTATGAGGAAACGCATAATATTAAAATTATTCCGATCTGAAAATATTTTTATACCGTCCGTATTTATCGCCGTTGATGTTGTTTACGTTTCATTACTGTAATATCCAAACTTGTTTGGATAGGTCTCGACGCCGCGGCCGCGGGGGGACGAATATATTATCATATCAAATTCGAAAACGATATTATAATAATAATAATAATAATACTGTAGCGTACCCAAATGTTGCGTTCGCGAAAACGATTGCCAAGAGCTGCGCTCCGAGGACGTGTAAATTTTGAGAACCAAAAAGCTGTTTGAGTGTTCTTTGAAAACGCCACAGCGCATCAGCCATTCTTCGCGGAAACGGGAGAATCGAATAAGAATAATAATTATTGTTATTCCAACGCCAAACGCGAGTTCCTTTCTCTCCCTCTCCTCGTCTCTCTCTCTCAGCATGATTTACAGAACGCGATTATTTTTTTTCAGCCTTAAGTATTGCATATTATATAAATATATATTTATATACGAACTCGGTCGAACTCCACGCGACGTCTCGAGATTTACAGCTAGAGGGGAAGGGAGAGAGAGAATGAGATCGCTGACATTTCAATAATCGTTTGCTCGCCAAGACTGTGAATATATGCTCGAGGCATCCGGAGGATTAAACGAACAGTGTAATAAACGGACGTGTTCGCGGCGCAAAATCGTAATGAAGTCGATGCCGAGAGATTACTGAGGCGATCGAAAAAGATACGATATTGTCGTCGCAGTCAGTGGCGTACGCAGGGGGTTGATAGGGGGTAGGGGCTAAAAGTAAATAAAAAAATTCTATTTGCATTTGATTTGAATTCGATATTTTTAAAGAGCAGAATTTCTCATCTCCCCCCCCCAAAAAATAAGTAATGACCACCCTGCAGTGTTGAACGTAATAAGATATAATTATATAGATAAATTATCTAGAATCTAGATAAATCATTTATTATCTTTTATATTATCTAGATGGATAAAAAAAAATATATTTTGATGTATTTTCTTAGATGAAAAAATTGTGTCATATGTACTTAATTATCTAGATAAATAAATTCCCAATTATTTATTATTATTATTATTTTTATTTTTTTGTGATTATAATAATTAGTAATGTAAACTACTTGGTAATGAATACAATTTTGTCACATATTCATACACCTATTTTGAAATATGTCTCCGTTACACGCTTTATGAATTTGAATAAATTTTCCCCAAAGTATAGAAATAAACTTTAAATTTACATATTTTTTCAAATATTATCATTTTTCCAATATTACTTTTTTATTTCATGCAATGGTTTTTGGTAAAGTATTGATTTAAAAAAAAGAAATATAAATATATATATATACATATATATATCATTTTATTTATCAAGATATGTTGTAGTAATCTTTTATCTTTATTTTTTATCTTATCATAATATTAAATAAGTAACTTTATCTAGATAAAAATATGTTCAATTAACTTTATCTTTATCTATAGAATTATTTAGTTACATTTGCTCAACACTTCCACCTTGTATGAGTTTGGATTAGACAGGTCGTTGGAAGGCTTTAAATCACAGTGATTATTGTGTGACCAAAAAAAAAAAGAAAAAATACCTAACTAAAAGTTTCCAATACTTTCAAATTTTCGTACTCGAGGGAGGTAAAATAATATTATTACTCAAATCATAGAATCAGTGCTAAATCCAGACAAATGTTTGCTAGAGAGTGTAGGAGACTCGTCCTTTTGTTCTTTGCTCATAAATAATATTTTTTGCCATTGTATACAGGGTCCGTCAGAATCAACTAATGTTTTTTTTTTTTTCGATATCACGTTGCACTAAAATAAATTGGCTATAAACATTTTCTTATACTACCGAAAAATTCAGAAACATTTGCAATTGTTGTAGGTACATGTAAAATTTATTACATACGAATCATTATCATTATTATTGATAGTTAGTAATAAATAAACTAAGATTAATATATTTTGATAAATAACTAGATGGTTGAATCGAACATTAATATTTTCGAACTCGAATTACTATTCTTTCTCGAATTGTTCGAACACAAATTCGAATCTGAATCTTATCCAAACAATTTCCGAACTTTCGAAATTTAAAAAACAAAAATATTTCCAAATTTAACCACAATAGATTTAAAAAAGATAATTATTATAGTAGAAAAGTTATATGTTTGATCAGCGATTCGAAAACGTGTAAAAACCTACAAACAATAAAGTTAATAAGCAGATTAATCGAATAAAAAGTAAAAATTAAAAAACTAAACAAACATATTATTGTTTATTATTTGGACTGTTCGAACTTACTTGTGTCTGAAACTTTGAACTGTACGAAATTCTTAGAGATCGAGGTGTTTGAGGATTTGAAGAGTTTGAGAACACATCTTTACAAATATTTATAATTTAGAAGTACTATAAGGGTATGCCTTAGAGCATAATTTGTCCCTTTGAATCATTAAATTTACCCTTCCGTAACTGCTGACAAATTGTATTTGTTAAATGTTTAATTTTACTGCCCTCTAGGAACTACAAATGCATGTATATTTTAATCGAAATGCCTTTAATATATAATCTATTTTAAAATCTAATAATAATGTCTAGTAAAATTTTTACATGATTCATGCATCAAATACATATCGTATTTTCAATGCAATACAGACTACTTGATCTGATTGTATGAAATTCACAATAAAATCTATAGCTGTAAGATTTTGAAATTTAGCACAAAGAATAAGAACACCAGGTGATTTTAATCTCGAAACCCGAATTCCACATTTTAAACAAATCAAAAACTATTTTACAATGAAATAGATATGTATTCTTTTATTAAATTCGATTGATTTGAAAATATCCCTATGACCATTTTCTGTATATAAGAAACGAAGGGGAATAGGAGAGACAAAGAAAGAGACAGAGAGATTAAAATTGAAATTGTCTGGATTCAACTCATGTCCGAAAATGTATTTCAAAAATCTACTCAATAAATGGCATGGATATTATCCAGAGGTTGGCAACTAAATATTTTTGGTTAAAGTTAACGCGGAGTATTGCATCATATTTACGAAGCCAAGTAAATTTCGAATACTTGAAAGGTTTATTCGTAACATCACAAAATAAACATTCTTTTTTTTTTTTTTAAACAAAAAAAAAGAGCACTTGCGCGATTAAAAATCGTTTTTGGATTTCTGAACTTGTTTTTATTGTTGACATATTGAAATTTGTACAAATGAACTAATAAGCAAAAAAAAAAAAATGATATTTATTTTTGATATGTGGTCTCATATTAAAATCTTTTTTAAATCGAGTAAAACTTTTAAGATAAGATGTTGCTAAATATAATTAATAAAAACCTTTTTCAGGTCGAAAAAAATTTTTTCCAATCGGGCAAACTTTTATTTTTGACGGTTAAACTTGTCGAAGTAATTTCGACACTTCTTTAAGATTTTCTTCTTATTCGTTTTCGAGATTTTAAACATTGTTCACAACATTTACAATTACTTAGTAACCAATCTATTTAATACAGATTTTTTTCTTGTTAATTTTGAAATGTACAGTCACAAGTTTTCCGTTATAATATTACTTTTAGGAATTCATTTTTTATTTATCAAGTTTCATCAGGTTAATTAGACGTATATGCGAATGAAGTTATGTTAAATTTTAATGACTAAATAATATTGCAAATTCAAAACTGTCTAAACTGTATGGAATGAAAACTAAGACATTTTCCAATATTTCCACAGTTGAATGCTTAGCTCGAAATTGGTCAGTTGTTTTGAAATTCATATAATATATAAGAGTGACCATGTTTACCAGCTAAAGCTAAAAGTTTCAAGTTCTTAGGTCTATATTTTCGAAATTATGTTGAAAACTAAAATCATTTTTATAAAAATTCACATTATGGCGGCATATTTTCCCTAAAGCTTAGAGAAAATATTGAGAATTTTGAAAAACAAACTTCTTTAATATACCAAATACTATGTGGGTGGATTTTCTGATTAAAAAAGTAACTGCGTGAAACTTTCGGAAAATTATTGATATACGAGAAAGGATTTTTATAGACGGAGAAAAAACAAATATTATTGTAAAATCGCTAGTAACTTTGCTCCGCTCAGAATCTAAAAAAAAAAAAAAAAAAAAAAAAAAAAAAAAAAAAAACTATACTATTCGTCAAACGCGATAATATTACTCGCATATTATTATTTTCATGTCTGCTATTATTGTGTTATTTCGAGACGAAGGAATTGTATTCGTCTAGTTTCGTCTCTTTCACAAAAGTTTCGAGGTCGTTTTCGGTTACCCCCCCCCCCCCTCAACCTTACTCACGGTCACCCGATTCGTCGGGTCTGCAGTTGTCCCGTGAAAATTGTTTTGACAAAATTACGAAATGACCCAAAACTGCGATACAGATTTTAACCGCGTACCTCGTGTACAGTGTTTATGTCAAGAGGGTGACCGTGGACGGAAGAGGGTAAGTTTCTCCGGTGAAAAATATATATATTCTCCCCGAAAATATTTGCTAGCAATTATTTTTTTCATAAGATTTAGTTGTGAAGTCGTTTCATCGAGTATTATATAATATATATGTTATATAAAATCTTAAAAAGACAAACAAATATTTGTTGGTTCAATGTTTGGCGAAACGCAATTACGATTTAATCGAAAATTATTAATTAAATAAAGTGCCTTACTTGAATTAATGGAATCACTAATTAACAATTTAAATACGAAAAAGTGTTGTTTTTAGAACTTTACAGTGGAGGTAAAAAAAGCAGATAAATTCAAATTTATTTTTCCAATTTTTCTAAGAATCGCAATGAAGGACTTATTTATTATTGAGCGAAAAATAATTAGATTAAAAAGTAAAAATAAACGTAAAACTTCCATCTTTTAAATTAAACGGCTGTGGAAGTTGGATTTTTAGATATTTTTCCAATCTTAACTTTTCCGCGTTTCAAAAAAAAAAGTTCACCATTTATTCATTATGGATTTCTAGAGTGGTTGTTGTCGAGCTATAAAAACGCATTTTTTATTATATTTTGATTTGTAAATTTAGACCTTTTTTGAAGTGCGTTGGTATCTGATTGGCCAAAGAAACTAAATCATTTTACTTAAACCAGTGCCTATTTTTTGTCACTTTTCGTATTACACTCTTTTTTGTGTATGATGGGTAGAAAACTTTGTTGAGGGGAGTGTGAAATTATTATTATTATTTTATTATTATTTTTTTTTAACCATTTATCA
>JAIPRM010006531.1:0-18534 GCA_025469315.1 Stegophylla sp. TES_Ste_2020 | reverse complement strand
GAAGAAATAATTTATCGTTTCTTTAAAATTTAATACGCCCGTCAAGAGAATACCACCCGTCGTGCGAAGTACACCCATCGTGCGAAGTATGTCCGGCTTTTTTTTTTTTTATCAACTTCCTTCGTTCAGAATCGTTTTACTAAATAAATAATTTATCATTTCTTTAAAATTTAATAAGCCCGTCAAGAGAATACCACCCGTCGTGCGAAGTACACCCATCGTGCGAAGTATGTCCGGTTTTTGTTATTTAAAAATTATAAATCATGTACACTCGTATAGTTGAGAATAATGGGCTTATAGTCCATTTGAATTTTTCTTTAGTCCCCTTACCTTTTATGTATTATTAGTTATTACCCAAGTATTTATATCAAAACTGAGTTGGTTTTCTATAATAATTGAGTTTATATATAATTAATATACTCATAACATCAATTGTAATTAAACTTAATTAGTAATTATACATTATAAATCGTTATATTAATACTAGATTTTATTTTTTTGTTTTAATATTAGCAATTTACTAATAATTTTAATACTATACAGTTGTAATAACTAGTTGTTAAAACTGAAAAAGATGTATAAAAACATACATAAATTAATGAATTTCAATAAAGTGTTTTTAATTTAAAAAAATAAAATAAATAATATAGTTGTCATAATGATAAATGTTTCTGATTTTTTATTTTTTTTTGTATATTTAAAATATAGAGATTAGTAGAGTATAACATAAAAAGAAATGATGACATTTATCAACAAATTTTATTAGAGAGCCAAAAAGCAGTTTTCGAAAGGACAAATTCGTAAATATTAAGATTTAAATAAAAACAATACATTAAATAGGAACAATATACTTTTTTTCATTCGGTCAAATATATTTTTAGAAATTTAAGACGTATTTACTTTGTCAATTAATTATTATTTCATAGTTGACCGTAAATTGGCCCGGTGACAAAAGTGGACATTCATTATAAATAATTGATATTTGGAAAGTTTCCGACCACGCGCTGTATTGAGGAGGAATGTAATATTGTTCACATACTTTTCCAATCAGAACGCGGTAATAAGTGAAATAAATCATTGCATTCCTTCCAATTATTTATTTTTCCATTGATATGATTAATTATTATCAAACGGCTATATCGATAAGTGATTCGAATCGGAGAGACTAACGACGAATCCTACGCATCTACTACCGTGTTTAATTTAGGGTCGTCCTTGTTTTTGAACTTCTAAATTTTTAATGTCGCACCCCTCCATTTTGTTCATTGCCCTAAAAAAACTAATTTACGCTAAATTTGGTGGTCATGGTCATTCACCCCCTTCACGTGCCTCAGAAGGGTTGAAAAAATAGCCTATGTGAGTAGTTTTACAGTTTTTTTAAACTTAATTTTAAAACTATAGCACTTTAATTGTAGAACGTGATGAGCTTGATAAAAAACGTGTTTATTAAATCACAATGTTTATAGATTTCGATTTTGCATTTCGATACACGACTCCATCCGCGGCGATGTAATGCCAAAAACGTGTACTTAGAGAACGACGCGGAAATTCGAATCCGAGTCGATCGAAACGTTTACCGATTGCTTTTGTCTCTCAGACAACTGAAAACGAGTACGTATAAATATTATATTAATACAGCAAAACGAACCCTGCACGACCAACTGGACCGGAAAAAAACGATAGTACGAAATCGATAAAACGTTTTAAAACGATTTCCGTGTAGCTTTTTTTTTTTTTTTTTTGTTCAACGACAGTATCAGATGACACGTTAAGAATTCATTGGGGGGGGGGGGGAAATAATAATAATATGTCAATAATAACGAATGCGATACGAATCGGTTCCAGAGACTTTTGATTCGGTCGAATAATAAAATGTACGTTCGGTGATTTGTCACTTGGTGGTGAGAAACGACAAGTAATTTCGAATCGTAGTAAGACGTTTGTATTTAATATTTTTTGGCGCACACGGGGTAAATATTCACCCCGCAGTAATTAGTATTTACATCATTTTATGTGAACTTGAAATGACTTGAAATTGTGACTTGAAATGTGTGTTTTTGTACTCCCACGTTTCTCTCTTGTTCGTTTCTAGAATCGAATAATTCAATATTGATGAATGAAATTTAAGTCTATTTTAAAACGAAAACAAATACATGTTATTTTATGATTGAGAAGACGTATTAAACTGTTTTTGGCAATAATAACTAAGGCTTAAATATAACTGCGGTACGTTTCTAAGTATTTTCTTCAAAACATTACTTTGTTCTTTTACTTCACTAATGCCACCACGTATATATTGCGTATCTACAATTTTATTTTAAGTATAACATTTTTATATTTTGTATACAATAATTATTATTGTTATTAAAATTAATAATCAAAATATGCAAAATACTTAATAATTTACAATAATTTAATAAAATTTCAATAAATAAACACAAGTGTATTTACATCATTATAAATACGACGCAATGTTTTATTAAAAAATTAAAAATTATGTACACAACGTTATAATTTGCTCTAATTTTTTAATAATTTCGTGTATTCGGGTAGTTTCATTGTGTTCCCTAACTAGATTCCCACCATTGATTTTTAACATATAAAATATAACATTAATTTAAAAATTTTGGAACAGCATTAAAATTTTAAATTTTTCCATCTCAACTCTCATCACTAATATTGTTCCATTGAGTGAAAATTTACATTATTTTTCTAAATAATGATAAATGTTAATAAGAAAATATACAAAAATTAAGTATTTACTATTGTTTAAATATTAAGGAAAACAAAAAATGGAGCAATATTAAAATGGTCAGGAGAAAAATTAAAAAAAAAAAAAAACTATGCATATTATGTTAATTTTAAAATAAAAGAATTCTGGGGTGGGTTAATGATCCTGCCCCTAGAATTTACCACTTCCTGCAAAGTAAAGTCTACACCAATAATTCCGTTTTCGAAAAGGTTTCCAAATCGCACTAGGCTAATGACTAAGCATTGGAAGCTTTAGAATCTCCAATAACGTAAATGGTACCTACGTGTATAATATTATAAATAATAATGAAAGTACAATAGACGCGTATATATTTCGAATAGTTTGGATGCAGAGGCGCAACCAAGGGGGGGGAGTGTTTTGGGTGTCTGGACACCCCCCTTGAACCATATTTATGGAAATTTTATTCAATGAGCATTGAAAAAAAAAATTCCTTTTAACTATACAATTATAACCTCTATTAATTCAGAAATATGTCGTGGTTGAAATAAACATAATATTTCAACATATTTTATGAAATATTTATTTTATAAAATTGGGTTATCTGTAGGAATAATTAGATCATCCGTTACAAATTGCAATGATTGACAATAATGTATTGTGATACAATAGAAACCAAAAAACAAGATGTCTACTCAAAATAATAAGGATATATATTATTATAATAGTATCACACCCCGCGACGCGTTTTCGTCATAATAACATTATCGTGTGCGCGACGACGTTAATTTTACGGCCGACGGGAATAAAAAAATATATTTGGAGAACGAATGCGCGCATGCAGGTGAGCGATGATTTATATTACATTCGAATGGGAATAAAATCGCTTAAATTACAAATCCTCCCGATAGTGGAGAATTTAATATCCGCATTGATTATGCGGGCAATAAGTAATAAATAACACATGCGCTCTCACGCGTGTGTTGGGGGAGGTGGGGTACTCCGGGAAACGCGGTATTGCATCCGATGACTTACGGGAATACGCGCGTCGAATGAATTAAAAAAAAAAAAAGTAATAAATCGGGCGCTCTCGTAATTACTCATAAAATTACTCAAATTACTCCCACCTCCCCCCCCCTGTCGTCCCGTTAATATCGTGCATAATATTATTACATAACGAATAGTCAATATTATATTTGCGTATTACAATATTAACATAAAGTCGGAACTTTTCATTATTTTTTTTTTTCCAAATACACGCACACAGATTGCATGCGACCAGATGGTGCACATCTTAATTTTATGAAAACACCACTTGACCTTCAATTCAGTGTGACCACATAATGCGAGGAATAAAGTACATGCTATTATTGTACAATACATTTTACCGTATTATTAATCGACAAAATATGGTATGCGAAAGAAAATTGGGAAATTATTAGCGAATTCGTCTGAAGTACGACGATTGGTACGTAACTAAAGAACAATTAATTTTTATAACGATTTATTTCCCGGTCCGTTGTGGTAACACTGGTCTGAGGTCAGATTTCGGTTTGTTATAATTTTTGAGAATTGAATGGAAATTAACCTTCTGGTTTCTCTGGTATGTGCTACAATAATGTGCGCTTAATAATTGCTATAAATATGTACTAACATCAAAGATGTATTTAAAAAAGGGCAGACATCAAAATGTGTATACTTTGGGTCCAAAAACCATTCGTTCACTACTTAAACCGTCCAATTAAACGCGTCATTCGGTATTAATTATTCAAAAATAAAATTAATAGTATATTATATGTAATTTTCAGCGTTGTAAGACAAATTTTCATTAAACGTGCCACAACAAAGGAGAGTGTTTAGTTTTTAATAGAATTCGCGACCAAGAGAGAAACGCGTTGCCGTAATTTTTACTCGAAAACAAATTATATTTTGCAATAATTTGAATAGATTTTCAAAAAGATTTTATGGTATAACATAATATAATACAACTACAAAAAATTATTATTTATAAGAATTCAACAATACCATTGAATTTCCTTTTAGAACTTCACGACTTCAACACAGACTTCTGACTAAATCTGTAATACTTTCTGTACAAGACTTCAATGATTTTCGAAAGACTTTTTCGACTTCCGAATGATTTCTGTGTTATCAATGATTTGGAAATTAAGAATTCTCGTGATCTGTACACCGACTTCATCGCGCGATTCGCCTTTGTTGCGCGTTGCTGATATTATCCAATCGAGTAGCGGAACGTTTTCGTCTTTCGAAATCTTACACTATACGACTTATACCCAAGAGAAAGAGTAGTCCGATTATATACGATCGAGTTTTTGTCGGGCCTACATAATTCTCCGGTACATAAGTCCCGGGAGAGTATGAACACACGTTATATGAATTACAACGAAAGTACATAAACGAGTATAATAATAACATGACGTCACTGCGGGAACAAAAACCAACACAGATATATAAAAAAAATAAAAAGGATTATTTTCTACCAACAAGCGTTATCGATGACGTATTCGAACATATAATATAAACTCCTGATGCACGATTTCACATTGAAATTGACAATGATTATTATTAAAATATCTGGATTAACGCTCGAGTTCATTTTTAAGTTTTGTATTATAACTAGGGCTGTGAATTTGTAGGAAAGTGCATTTTTTTTTTTTTTTTTTTTGGTGATTGTGTGAAACATAGCTTTGTAAGTACATAATTTTAATTATGTAACAACAACGAATCAATGTATGCAATTTTTATAGTGCATTTTTAAGTCATATTTTACTTTTTTAGTTCATTTTCCGGTATTTTTAACTAAATTCCGTCAATTAACATCTTTCGAAAACCTTTTTTTTTTTGTTTTACACAGGTTGGTATATACGTCAAATTAAAAAAAAAAAAAAAATAAAATTAAATTAAAAAACATTTCAGGTGAATAGCATTATACAAAATTCAAATTCAATCAACAATTTTATTTTTTTTTTTATTAAATAAACATATTTTTATGCTAGTAAAATTAAATCTACCAATGTAGTAATATATAATATCCTATATAATCAATATAAATATAAAAACTAAATTAATAACCATTTTAAGTGCATTTTATATTTAATTTTTTGTATTTTAAGTGGATATTTCATTGCATTTTTTAAGGTTTTTTAGTGTATTAAATTCGTAGCCTAATTATTATAACAATATAGTAAAAAGTAATAGTATGGAACTGGTAAACCTTTTACCCAAAAGTAAAACAGAGTAAAGAGTAGCATAAAAAAGTACTTTTAATATTGCATTCCATTAAGCAGTGAAATTGGAATTAAAAATTTGAATAAACCAAATGTATTTAATTTATTCACGTGATTATGACGAGAGAGATAGAGATAAAATAGTGACTAGGGGGAAAGATAGAGAGATTTGTTCAATTTAATATAGCAAATATTAAAACCGATATGAAATCAAATATTTCACATACAAACAAAGTATATATTGCCGACACCTATGTGATTGATTATATAGATTGACAACGGTTGTGGAATTTCGATTTTGTCATCAGGTATATAATAGCCGAATATATATGCTATGGGTTACATTATTATATCATATTTATAAAATACAATAAAATATTGTATTTTAGATAGAAACCTTAATTATATTCATTTGTTAATTTGTATGTCCATATTAATTTAAACTAAATTAATTATTCAAACGTAATACAAGTTTTTTTTTTAATAATAATTTATCTTTGATATCTGTTTTAAGAATAGTTACCAGAACTGAAATGTTGTAGTCTAGCTTTTTGAAATCAGTTTTAAAATCCTTTGATGAATATTTTAGTAATAAAAATCAAAAAAATCTGGTTTGTAATAGGTGTTTCTGAACTCTGTGATCCACTTTTATATGAATTTATCACAAAGAAAACAAATCATATAAATCAAATTATTCGAACAACATTATTTTTAACTTAAATGTAAATTGCTATTTGAAATAATTTACATTCCTGGTTTTTGGGAATGCGTAGATCTTATTTTATTATTATTTTTTTTTTTTTTTACAAACACTTTAATAGTTTAACAATAAAAGATAAATTCACAAGGACTCGTAAAAGAAGCATTCAATAATCAACTCTTAGATTTTATATTTTAAAAATTTAGTTTTCGTATTTTAAGTCTCATATTTTTTTTTTTCAAAATTTCGTTACATATTTCTGCATATTATGAATAAACAAAATTGTATATTTTAACTGTTTTTATTGCATTTAAATCTTAGTCCTAGTAATTATACTCGTTATAGCCATACACAAAAAAAAAAAAAAAACTGCTATGCATAACAAAAAAATATAATTGCTATTTCTTATAATAATTAGAATACATTTTAAATTATGCTCGAAGCTCTACTAAAAGGTAGATGATTTTCGTGGAAAAGTACAGCATTACAATAATGGAAATTAATTAAGATAAATGTGACGCGTTTTCGTTTGAATTAACATCGGAACGATCATTCATTAATTTGTCCGTTCGTTTTCGATTCGGCGGAAAATAAATCATTACACACGTATGAACCGACTAGGCAAGTGAAAAACATTTTTTTACTTCCAATTTCTTTAAACATTACATTTTACGACATTATACTTTAAAAGTATGATTCGAGCCAGTTTGCGTGGCGAACTCAAAATTATTCAGAGGCCAAATTTTTAATGACTACCCAACTCAGCCACCCATCAAAAAAACCTTGAAGATAGAAAAAAAAAAAAACACTCCACTTTTTTTTCAAATATTCATTAACACTTTATTTAAAACAATGTATATATATATATATATTTACGGACGCGTTTTCCTGTAATAAGATTTTTTTTTTTTTTACCTTATTTATTTTTATTCAATAATATAAACATAATTGAGTAGTAATTAAACCTAAGTATCTTAGCAAATGAACATTTAAATTCAAAATTAAATTAAATTCAACCTAATGGTTTCATTTTTAAGTATTGATGCAGAGTTGTGCATGGGCTTGCAGTGTTATTATAACATATCAACCATTCGTGTAGCTAGCGAATAATTATTTATTGCTGTACGTAGTACTTACAAAATATAAGTTTGGACACCCACCCCCAAAACCTTCCAAAAATCTCAGAGGCAATTGCCTCTCAAATCAGCGTTTGTCACGCCCCTGATGCTCGAGCAGCTGAAATTTCACCCTCCTCCCTCGTTTTTTCCCGGCTGAATATACACGTTCATGGCGCTTATAGTGGGGGTGGGAGGGAAATTTCATACTCGCCTACCCTCGAATTTGGTAGTCTTACGCGATCATGTACGGCGCGGTGTCACGTTAAATTATGGACGAGACGATTAATACGCGTATAATAATAATGTAAATAATTATCCATGAGATGGTCGGCCGTTGCGCGCGTCACCGCCGCCGCCGCCGCGAAATTATAAATTTTAAGTGTAACGTTCCACAGGTTGGACACACACGTTGATAACAACAATATTATAATTTATAATATACATACGTACACGTTCTACGTTGTGTTCGTGTAATACCGAGCGTGTATCGCGCGCGTACGACGAGTTCCGGAATATATACACCGTGACCGAATTATCGATCGGCTCGCGCGCGCTTTTACCACCGCCGCCGAGCCGCACGTTGTCGGAAAATCAAAAAAAAAAAAAAAAAATCAAATTAAAATAATAATAATAACTAGGGCTAGGATTTTGACGCACTTTGCATCGTTTCCCAAAGCTCTTTTCGTTATCGATAAGTTTTAGGTGTTTTTCGATTAGAATAAAAAAAAATTTTTTTGCATTTTATTCGACAATATTTTATTTTAAGGTCTCATTTTTCTCAATTTTTTTGTGGGGCGTTTTATAGGTTTACTAGGTCATTTTTGGCCTAAAATTCATATTCGAAATTGTATTATTAACTTATAATAATATGCGATTCATTTTATACACTAACAATAGATGAAATAATATTTTATCCACAATTTTCTTATACATTATATTTATATAAATTATTCTTATCTTGCCTTTCAGCATAGCGATATGCCAGAAGCTTAGAACGTTAAAATCTATACAGACGCCTGACAATACCTGACAACACCAGTCATATAATTTTTTTAATATTTTAAGCTATTATATTAAATAAATTTTAAAGACATTCTTTTAAGTTTTTTAAGTCATTGCATTTATTAGCGATTTTTAAGGGCATTAAAATCCCCCATCCTTAATAATAATAAATAATACGGATTTTTAAATAATTAAAATAAAATTTGCTAATGCATAATATATAATATAATGTAACGTACCTATAGAGATATTAATATGTATTATTATTATTATTATTATTATTATTATTAGTAGTAGTAGTAGTAGTAGTAGTAGTAGTAGTAGTAATAAAATAATGTTTGTAAATATTATGTTACATAATAATATTATATTCGCAGGTATTTCCTGATGAAAGTACGAGAGAAAAAAAAAATCGTGTGACGGCAATATTATAAAGGCGGAAATTCGAAGAAAATTAATAACCGTGGGGGGTAGGAAACAAAAATCCACAACAGGTTTACTATCAAACATTATATTAATAAAACTGACATGGTATAACGTTTGCGTCTGATTAAATATTATATGCATTTTACTGGGGGTTTTTTTTTTTTTCGAATAAATATTGCATATTTGCTAGCGATTCGCATTTTCAGTATCGTTGTGTAGCCTACTACACACTAGCTTTACACGACCATTTTTTTTATGAATCAACAAAGCTGGCGTCTGACTTCAAGTGCACTCTATGAAACGTCAACAGAGTATAATATTATAATAAAATGTCTGTATGTCTGTATAATATGTTATACTCAGTGTATTATAATCTCCTACTCAGCGTGACATTTTTTTTTGGTTTACAATTTCTTTATTAAAAAAAAATACTTTTAGTATTTCATTTAGAGTTTAAATTTTTATGAAAATGTTGTCTTTGCAGCCAAACTGGGGTCGGGGATAGGTTTCTGTGTACATTTACGTTTGTTTACGGGCAATTTAGTACCGTTCGGGCGTAAAATATTACATGAAAAAGGTCGTGTTAAATTTTCAGCTCATTATAATATCAAGTAATTAAAGTTTAATTCAGAAAAAAACTTTACTTGTACTATTATTATTAATATTGGAGTTACGACTGAATTATTAAAATCGATTTCATAAAAATGTTATAGTTTTTTCGGAATATTTTACTGTTTTCACTCGAATTTGAAGTATTAGATTCTGAATGGAACTAAGAAGTTAGTTTTTTTTTTTTTTTTCAATGATGCTTATTTCCTTGTTTTTAGAATAACCATTGAAAATTTCTAATCAAAGGATCTTTCTAAAATGCCATCCAACTTAAATTATCTAAGTATGGATAAATATTAACACTATAAAACTGTTTATGTATATGTATCTAAGAATTTATACAATTTATAATACTTCACTGTTGCGATAAAATTATTATCATTATAATGTTGGCTAAAATTTTAGCATTGAAAGTAAAAAATATTCTCAAAAAACTGGAGTTTTCTATAATAAACTCGAGAACGGCGCAAACCCAGTTTTTTTCCCATTTCGTAAAAACACGGTGTGTTTACTCAAACGTGGATTATTGGCTGGATTAATTTTTTAATTTTTAGCAGTAGGGTTTTGTAGATAATTCCTACAAAAAAATTCCTTACTGCTAAATCCGTGGATTCAATATTCACAAAAATACACTCATTGCAATATTGCCATAAAAACTAATATTCAATTAAATCAATTAAAATCAATAAAAAGTGGTAAATTTTAAATTTCGGATATCATTTATCATAATATGGTTGTAATATAGTTTCCCAATGAGTACCTAATTTTTGAAATCGGGTAAATAAACAATATTGGTGTATATAATTCTTTATAACTAGGGTTAGGGATTTATAGCTCTAAAAAAATTTAAAATATGCATGCATTTATGCTCTAAAAATGTACCAAATATGCAATAAAATTTACGAAATATGTTCTAAAAATATTCAAAAATGCTAAAATAATCTCTTATAAAACATTAATTTTACTGTAAAATTCAAAATGTTTAAAAATTTTATTGTGAGTATAATATATTTTAATATGTATTATTAATTCTTCTATTATTTATGAAATTTCTTTTTTTTTTTTTTAATCTTTATTTTTTTTTTAAGCATACATTTAAAAAAAATAAAAATATCAAATAATATTCAATCTCTTCAGTTATTCAGGGGAAATTTTTCCTATACCAAGAAAACTCAAATCAAATATTGAAAAATAAGTGAAATATTCACTTAAAATTTAAATATAACCGAAATATATCGAAAAAAGAGTTAAACATGCAAAATATGCAAATTAAAGAGAACTGTATCAAACTCCTAGTGTTATGAAACGCATTTCTATATTACTTAGCTATGTTTTGAATGATTTTTTAAAATCCCTCTAAGTCCCTAGCCCTATTTATAACGTTTTAAAAGAATATAACCATGGTTACGGTTTCTCTCCACCCCGAACCTAAAACGCCGTTGCTTAAAGACCGAACCCCGGAGTGGTTTTGAACCCGGAGTAATGAACGGAAACCTATTTCGTTCGCCATTATAATACGCGTATTATGTTATTTCAACCCTTATGTCCGCGTGTACCCTGGTAAAATAAAAACCACATATAATGCATAAAAATACATACATATATATATATACAGGTTGATTTATATTAATTGATATTAAAGTATGGTCAACAGGTGGCGTACGTAGAAGTAGGGGGGGGGCAAGAGACCTTCCATCATTTACTGTATTATATATGATATATATATATATATATGATGAGTGCCTAAATTTAGGTAATTGAAGTAAGGATTTTATTATTTTTTTTTTTTTTTTGTTCGTTTTCCTTGACTTTTTTCCAGTAGAAATAATTGAAAATAATAATCTCGTTTAATTTTTGGGCTTATATATTTTATTTCTCGATTCCGCTATCGTATTCTGCCGTTCCTCCGAATTCGGTCTGTTTTTAAACAATAATAATAATAATAATATAATAACATAATACAAACATTCAGTGAATTGAGACCTGCGCAATACATTTTTATATTACTCGTAACCTGTCTGCGGTGGTTTTTCACTACAAGTCGAGAGATATTTATTTTGTTTTGGCGTCAATGATATAGTAGCCGCAACGAGTTGGCAAAATACCTGATGATTTAGAGCTGTAAAGCAGCCTTACTCGACTTTTTTTTTTACTTGGGCCACATTCAAAAATTTGTTCCATTATGACGGCCACAAGTTGAAACAAAGTTGTAAGGTTGTAAGGGAGGGGAGTGAATTAAGGAATACTTAAAATTCGAAATTCATCAATTATAATAAACAATAGCAATTATATTTTACAGTTATTATAATACAATGTTTTTTTAAGTGGGATTTTTATTTTTTTACTATTTTAGTGAAATCAGGTTTTTAGTTACCGTTTGATCAATATGTCATTAAAGTGATAATATTAGTATATCCGATTTTTATATACATTTTTTACATATTTCACCTGTGAATATGAGTAAAATATAATATGTATTCAGATTGGTTATTCAAAATACCAATAATGATTGTTCTTCTTAATTTGTTCAAATAGAACAAATTTATTGAATAAATTTATCCAATTATGCATAAAATCTCCAATAATTATGAATTTCTTATTCATAATTGGAGGAATATTTTAGGGCTACAAAAAAGGCTTGGTGGGCCACGTGTGGCCCGCGGGCCGCACGTTGAATATGGCTGCTCTAAAGTAAATTGTATATCATGAAAATACATTTTCCCTGCTTATTGAACCGATCGCTTAGTAATTCACTATTTAGGTATTTTATTTTTTCTACTATAATAAAATATCTATTTTTAAAATAGTTCTTATAAAAATTTTATAAAACCAAAAATGTTTACAAGCTTATTTGGCGAGTGGTTTTTTTTTTTTTTTTTTTTTTTTTTTTTTGGGGGGGGGGGCAAAAAAAAAACAATATCTATGTGAAATACGACGATGAAGACGGGATGCGATTTCAAGCCGAAAGTCATTAAACATTTAAGGTAGGTATACACGATGATGATAAATTAATGTAATTTTGCGCTTTCAACCGGCTGTTTCGCGCGGGGTTTAAGGTTTACGAAAAAGAGCGAATCGATTTTGCGCTTTCGGGTTACCCGAACAAATTGGGCGATTTGCGGTAGGCCGCCGCCGCCGACTGACGTATCTATAATATTATCATCGGTTTAATACGTGTCGCGTTTGTGTGCGCTCGTACAGTACGCGTATACGCGCAACAGTGTTAGTAACGCAGTAATAACATAATAATAATAATAATAATATTATATGGGTAATGATACGATCGAATTACGCGCGCGCGACGAGGCTGATTGAAAGGGAATTTATAAAACGTAAGACGGCTTATATCGCATGTATATATATATATATATATTATAATATATTTGGGTATATAGTGTAAAGCTGAG
Organism: Stegophylla sp. TES_Ste_2020; assembly: GCA_025469315.1. Taxonomy (NCBI): domain Eukaryota; kingdom Metazoa; phylum Arthropoda; class Insecta; order Hemiptera; family Aphididae; genus Stegophylla; species Stegophylla sp. TES_Ste_2020. The sequence continues at coordinate 5,314 of JAIPRM010006531.1, read as the reverse complement.
CTCGAGAATTATTATCGACCTCGTGCCAATAATATAATATGTATTATATTATTTCGTCGCGAGACTGTTCGTCGTTACACTGGGCCAGTGGTTCCCAACGTAGGTGCTATCCCTAATTGACCTCAATATTATATTATTATATGAATAATTTTCAAAGTCTTAATATCAAAAATCAAAAAATTTTTTACATAAAAACTAACAAAAAATGAGATATTTCCGAAATTTTCAAAATGCCGTACTTAACTCAAAATTGATCAAATCTTTTTGAAATTTTTATGAAATATCCTCGTAACTGTTTTTAGTGATTGGTGAAAATTTCAAATCTTTAGGCAGCATTATTTTAGAAGTTATGTCAAAAAGTAATTTTTAATTTTACGAAAATCTCGTTAATTGCGTATTTTGCCGCTTTTTTGACAATTTTTCCCCGTTTTTGGAAAAAGTATTGAGAAAGTGGGAAAATGACCCCTTTAAAGTACTATCTGGATACAGTTTCGGTTCTATAGAGATACTGATGGAAACTTTTGGACAAGTATTTCTATACAAAAAAGTGTTTCCAGAAAGAGAAAAAAAAAATCAAAATAAACATCATTGTAAAAAAAGAAAGCTTCTTCACTTCGTTCAGAACCTAAAAAAATGTGTTCTTTCTCATTAATACAGAAAGCGTCTTTTGATATTATTTGTGTATTATATTCTCAATACGTTATGTTTAGAGAACGATTAATAGACTTTCTTAATCGGATTCTCGTACATAATCAGTTAGCAGCATCCGTTTCGTTTTATGCGGGCTCCCATAGACAAACGATAATTTTTTATTGGTTTCAACGTAATCACCTCATCGTTGCCATATCTTTATCCGCCATTGTAATCTTCCATAGGAGCCAAAACGATAAATTGACGCGCCTACCACAAGACGTATTTCCCTCAGACTCTTAACTTATTTCAATAACAATAATTTAACGACGTTTTTAAAATGAAACTTATGTAAAAGCGTACATATTCAATTAAATAGTCGAAACAAATTATCGTCATAATAATGAAAAAAATCTACAGCATCGTTTCGAATTTTTATAAGTACAAAATCAGTGATTTATCATTGCATTCGAATCAATAATAATCCAAAATACTCTAAAACATCCATCACCATTAACATATCCCAAGAATGTTAAAAATTATTTAATGTTGTACGATTTATTTTTAACAACCAAACAATCCAAATAGTATTTAGCAATTATAAAAATTATTATTATTATTATGCACTGGAATTAATATTTTGAATTTTTGTTGATATCATCAATTTCAAAATCAAATATCTTATTATTTAGCTTTCAACAGTTTAGTTTCGTGTCAAAAATACAAATATATTATAGATAATTGAAATATGTAGATCATTCCAAAATATTTATAAGTTATATGATCAATTCTCAAAACCAACACATAAATATTATTAAATTCGTTCGTGTATTATCTACATAACATTAAAGGAGGAAATTTATACAACCAATAAAAAGACTATGTGAATTATAAAAAATCTATTAACTACCTATTCAAATTAAACATTTTGTACCTATATAAATACAATAAATGTTAATTATTAATATGATTAAATATTTATATGAGAAAATGATAAATAATATTAATATTAAAATAAAACCACGCAGAGTGCTTTCAGGTATTAATTTCATTTGTACTGAATTGAAGCAAACGAACGATATTATTATTTATTAAAAACGATAATACGGGACGGTGAATTTAATATACTCCAATAATACTGTTTCGCGTTTAAACGCTACTCGTAACAATAATAATATAATAATGGATATTATAATGTTTCACGCGATTTTTTTTCCCACCCAGTCGTTGTTGTTGTTGTTGTTTCGGCCATTGTGCACTGGCGTCGTTTAACTTGTCACTTTTAAAATATTCATGTTCGTGTTTTAAATTATAATGAAAACTCAAAACTCTACAACAGTCCCGCACACGGTGAAATAATATAAACACATTATTATTATTATTATTATACATTAGCGATTATATTTTTGAAATATTTAATTTGCCGAACGACGCGACTGGTGCACGACCTTTGTCCGTATCATATACAAATATCATTTTTTTTTTGCTTAACTCGCGTCTGTCATAGTAAGTCTTTTGGTTGAAAATAATGTGTGTTATTTTATGGTTGGAAAAAGATTTCGACGTCATTGTCGATCGACGACGAACACGATTCGAACGTCAGTTTTATAATCGATTTCGCATTTTATTTGCAAAACGCTCTCGCGAGACTATTGTCTGCAATGTTCTATTCGACGCGACTATATAATAACAGATTCACGATACGTCGTGACAAATGAAACATCTTTTTATATAAACAATATGTGAATTTAAAAGTAACTCCTGTAATCACTAAACAGGAATCGTTATTGAAATTTTCTCTCTTTTTTTCTTCTTGATTTTTCGTCCATTACACGATAAAATCTGTGTAACTCGCAGAATTAACGAGAAATCATCAAACCACAATAAATATCGTGATTAAACAAATACGATTTGTCTCTAAATTTAATAATTTAAGGTACATTAATTGTATTTCCTACTAAATATCAAGTCAATGTGATAAAATACATATCTTAACAGTGTTATATTATTATTATTATTAATTATTATTAACTAACGGAATTGTAAAAATTAAAAAAAAAATTAATTCAGTTTATTTTTTATATGTTAATTAAGTTGGAATATATATTTAACTGGTAATTTCCAAGTAAAACAATATTATTATTTTCAATCAAAACCAAACGAAACTATTAATTCTTAATCGGTAGATATTAATTATAAGCCAAAACAATTCTCACTTGTTTTTTTTTCTATATCCTGGTATAATTTCCTTTTGAATAAGGTTGGCTTAATGTTAAGTATTTATGAAGCTTTAATTACGGTTCGAATTGGCTGTAAATCCAAAAAATGTCTTTCTTTATTATTTCGGTACTAATTAAATTCATTATTTTTAGGGTTAAAAATTGTATACAAGATACTTGAGTTACAATTATTCTGTTTTTGAACAACACGTTCAATCATGTATCTGACAAAAATAACTAATTGAAGCTTCGCTCTTAAAACAAATATTTAAATATCAATATTTAAAAATATATATAATACATCGATATTTATGTTTATTTTCTTTCATTATAATCCGCTGACGGCAAAAAACGTTCAGCCATAAAAATATTTATTTTTTTATGCCGTCGTCGTATTGTCATCACGTCAATCAGCCGTGTTAGTATACACGATTTTTGGTAAATATTGTTTACACGCCCTTAAACGCACGTCCTACGACGGTCTAATTTTCACGCTAGAACAACACCGTTTGACGTCGTAACGCGCTCGTCTACACGTAACATTGTGTCCTACGCCTTTTAGAACAGTTATTCACCGGTATTATACATGTGTATATACAAGACAAAATCGTGTTTTCTCGACGAAGCCAATTTTCCGCAGTGCATTTATACTTGTTGCGCGTACGTACGCGACAATCTTTTGACATTATTAAAGATTTCCATTCCGCGCAGGCCGACGAAGCGTCTTACGTCTTAAGAGTTTTTCATTTCTCCGTGTCCCTCTCCTCCGCATAAACGAAAAATACTTACTTCCGTTTTATCAATACGAAAGTATTCGCACTCGGAACACCTCCTATATTACTACTGAAAATTGAAAATTATTTTTTCGACGCAGGAACTCACTCGATTTTCCGTGATGCGAAATTCGCGACTATTCAAACGTTATCATATATATATTATTTCCGAAACTTGTGCAGCCGACTAAATTTTTTTACAATTATCGTGATACACGTCCGAAGATGCACCACATGGTGATCACTGTAAAGATAGGATCAACAGATGACCTAAGAAAGTACCAAAATTGACCTCTAAAAGATGTTTTAATGACCTAAACAATATGCTTAAAATACAAATTGAAAAATGTGCATATTTTAAGCGTCCAAACATATTTAAATTGTGTAAGAAAATTGAAAAATCGACGTGAACATGCGGTTATATTGACAAATAAACTAATTTAATTTAAATAATTGTATAAGTTGTATGAGACGGTGTGAGCATCTAGTTGATCTACCAGTGAAGTATATTATGTAATTGTAACAAAAACTCTTCGTTAATTTGATAAAAATATTTTTTTTTAAATATGTAAAAACGTTCCTGAAAGTCCTTTGTTTTATTAGAAAAAAATGACCGATAGTTTACAAAAACTACAAAAAGTGACTTGTAAAATGAAATCATGACGTAAAAAATTTAAAAAAAATGACGTTAATGGGCAAAAACAATGCATTTAATGTAATTATTATTACGGCAAACAGATTTTGTTGAGGTTTTTTTTGTCCTAATTTATTTGGTCAAAATACGTCTTTATAATCTAAAACCCTCTCGAAATGTCATTACTGGCTACGGCCTTGTTGGTATGTGTGTGTATATATATATAATATATATAAAAGAAACTTATTCTTAGCTAAATATTATGTGTAATTTTTATTTATTATTTTTTTTTTTTGTTTTAACCTTGTAACTTTAACAAGTCGAAAAAAAAATGCGTCTGATGTTTGACTTTAAACTCGAACTACATTCGTTTAGATTGACTTAGCGTCTGAAAGAAATAAGTAACTTGTCCGGCCTTGGCGATTTGTACAAATTCTCTCGCCCATTGGTCGAGTCGTCGGAAAACACTGCTGCTACTGACCGGTCGAAATTCGTACTCGGAATTTCGCGGTAACGTCTACGTTTTGGTTTTAATCGATTGATTGCGTGTTTTGTGTGTACACTGCGCGCGCGATTAGCTCCTGCTTCGCCTACCCGTATTAAAACATGGCGTTTCGCGGGTGTTTCTACGCGTTATTGTATTCTTTTAACCCCCGCGAGGGGGGGAGGGTGCAGATGATTCGCTGTGATACAAAGAATAAATTATTTCGCCCGTCTCGCGGACGTTTCGACGAAACGCAAAGATAAATCGCGGATAAAAAATTACACGACTATTATTAGTGTCACCGATTGTACGACGATTCCGTTCGCGTGCACGGAAAAAACGAAAAAGTGGTATACATAAATCTCGTTTTATATTCTGAACGAAGTGAAGAAGCTAGTGTTTTTACAAAATGATGTTTATTTTTTATTTTTATTTTTTTTCTGTGTACAACTTTTCGTATAAAAATACTTGTCCAAAAGTTTCGATCAATGACTTTTTGAAACCCGATTCGCCTCTAGATTGTACCTTAAAGGGGTCATTTTTTGAATTTCTCAATTCTTCAATGTTTTTTTTT
>JAIPRM010006530.1:0-18538 GCA_025469315.1 Stegophylla sp. TES_Ste_2020 | reverse complement strand
GATAAATGGTTAAAAAAAAATAATAATAAAATAATAATAATAATTTCACACTCCCCTCAACAAAGTTTTCTACCCATCATACACAAAAAAGTGTGTAATACGAAAAGTGACAAAAAATAGGCACTGCGGTGCAGCACTGGGAAAAAGTAGATTACAGGCGTAGATTTGAAAAAATATAAATAATATTTTAGCTTAATATAATATCGTAAATATAGTGCTTGAGATATTTGTGTGTGTGTGTGTGTTATTATTATTGAAAGAATTATTATTAATGATTAATGACACTACGATCTCGTGACGATATTTTCAAAGGCAATTAAATTATCCATAAAATTAATTTGTTGTTTTTTTATCCTATTTACGCCAATGCGAGAAACTCGTGTGAAGTACGTAAAAAAGACACGAAACGCTTCTGGGGAGGGGGGGTGCGTTTTGGAGGATAGAAAACGTGGCGTTTGCACTCGCACCCTGTTTACGTAGAAAAGTCGGCTATCATTTGTCTCGTAATAAAAGTAATACATCTAAAACGCATTGAATTCCCATGTCAATTTGTCACGTATATATAGTGAACTTTTCAGTAATTAAAAAACCGGACGTACTTCGCACGACTAGTATTCTTCGCATTTCGGGTGTGAAGCTCTTGGTGAGTGTACTGTAATTTAAAGAAACGATAGATAATTTCTTTGATAAGACGATTCTGAACGAAAGAAGTCAATAATACAACGAACAATAATAGTCGTCATTTTCAACACACTCACCGAAAGTATCCCTGTGGTGCGAAGTATGTCCGGCTTACTCGTCTATACTTTACTTTGCTTTAATTTACTTTACTTTTTTTTGTCTGACATATCATAATTGAAATTTAAGGAGCTTTTGACGTTTTTACAAAGTAATCGAAAACTATAACATAATATTGGGTGACTAGCTGATGTAATATTAATATTTTTTATTTATGTAAATTTTAGCTACAGATATTCATTCATAGTACTTTTACCTATGGGACTGTAAAATTTAAAAAATTATATCATAATTATTATTGTGGCAGTTGATATTAATAAGTTCATAGTACAAGAAATTCAGTGCAAAGTTTCTATTTAAATATTAATTTATAATTTAGTAAATTTAAGAATGAACAAAGTTATTTTGACTGTGCCACCGAATACTATAGGTACTAGTGTATTGTAATTTTAAAATATTTATTTTTTGTATTCAAAGAAATAATTTCACTTTATTATTTTACTTATATACATTTATTATTACATTCATTAAAAAATCTATATTCTATTGCAATGTATTACGTGTTGATTCTACTCAGAATATAAAATATGACTACTTTAGCTTATATATATATATAATTTACAAGTTTAAAAAGTCTATAAAAGATCATTTGAGACATTCCATTAGCCGTTCAAAACAAATCCCGTTCGTATTTCCTAATGTTTTGTCTATGCGAACCGTAAAAACAACAACTTAAATTTTAACATTTGACCTTTTTAACACGTTTTCTTTCTTTCTTGTTATGTTTTCAGGCTCTACAGTTGTCCACATATTTTGTAATTTTATCGAAGGCATAATAATCTCTCGTATCTCGCTGTTGTTTCCGCCGGTCGAAAATCGATTGGCACACGAATATTTAACAAAAAAAAATAAATAAATAAATAAATAAAATAAAATAAAATATTTATATATACAATTATTTTATGCTAAAAATGAATTTAAAACATAAAACATGACTCACTCGCAATATTTGTCATTCTTTTTTTCCGTCAAATCGCGTTGTAAAAATTTAATCGACTTTGCTAGTTGATATATTCAAATATTGAAAAAAACAATAAAAGACGGATGCAAAAACACCAAAACGCATCGACTTCAGTCAATACAGTTGGCGAATTATTAAAATCTTACGGCTTAAGCATTAAATTTCGAACGAGTTTTGCCCGTCCACTGCTTCGGTCCGGATTTCCGAGATAAAAACGTAACATAATAATAATAATAATAATAATAATAATAAGTTTGCGCTTACACGCACATTGTGATGGTAAAAATACATTGTGAATTCGCAATAGAGTTCCGCGAGCGCACACAAACGTCTTCTCAATATTATACGTACACTGCGCGCGTCGTCGTCGTACATAAAGCGTTGACCGGAATACGATTTTCCGGTCTTACAAAACTTACTGGGCACGTTGTGGGGCGGTGATTTTTATTTTTATTTTTATTTTTTTTTTATTTTTTTCTTTCGCCGAAACACTCGCGAAACGCACATGAAATATTCATTACTACGATTCCCTCTCTCGTATATTCGATTTGAAAACTCTGTCCGACTGACTCGTATATATATTTTCCAAGTTTGAATTCCCCCGTGGTTTTCTCCTCCCCGCCACTCCGGTACCATCGACGGCCGTGCTCGGTGGCGGCGTAATTATGCGCCGTTCGTCGTACGCGGAGCGTTTGGTTATTGTCCGTAGAAATAATCGTCGCGAGATCGGTCATTCCTTCAGTGGACGGACGTCAGTGGCGAGGTTGTTGTTTTCGTCGACGTACATTTTTTTCTTTTTTTTTTTTTACCTACTCGCCTTCACAGTTCACACCCCCCACACAGTGTTCCAGAAAGTTGATTGAGGAGACGAAATCATTTAAATTATAAAATAATTTTGTATGTAACTTTTTTAAAATTCTCAATTTATAACTTTTCAATTACGTGTTATACTATAAAAACATCAAAAAATATAATATAAATTCAAATTTTACGGACAATTTGTTTGTGAAAAATTAAAAAAAAAAAAAAAAACGTAAGTACTTGACGGTTAGTGGTTAGTGTTTTCCGAGAATTCCATATATTTACAAATTACAGGCGTCGTTTTAAAAATAGCTCTTATGGAATGCAAAAATCATCTAAACTCAACGAATTCGATAAAAGAAAGCATTTAAAATTTATTCGTATTAGTTAAAAGTAAAAAAAAAGAATGTCATTGCAAGTGTATAATATAGAAAAACAGATGTAATTCTCTAAAAATTATAAATAATTAACTAATTCAGTTTTTTTAAATCATTTTGATATGAGTAAATTTGTAAAAAATAATTTAATTGATAAATATGATTAATTTTTAAATTAAAATTTAAACGATTGTTATACCTACTTGTACATTATTCTAAATTGTTACACTGGACTAACTAGAGCTTACTTGAGGTTTTCGAATGAAAATAATCTACTTTTTTTTTTCCACTGGTGAGATTTTATATATCCAGTAAATCTCCTTTCGATATTGGTCACTGAGGTAATTATTGAAAATAACGCCATATCATTGGCTGTTATATTTACAGGAATTTCATTTTTTGTGGCTTTTTCCCAAAATTAGAATATTTTACATGTCGATAACGATTTTAAATCTTCGATTTTTCGCTGGTTTTTACAAATGGAGTTTTCCGATTCTTTTAGTGTTATTGAAATTTAAGATTTTATGATCAAATCTTACAATACAATTTTAAATTATAGAATTTTTTACATTAAAAGCACAAAAAATTCGCCAAAAACCATAAATTAAAAATGGAATATAAAATCTGTGTAAAAGTTATCGCACATTATTCTTCGAATAATAATGCGAATTTATCGAAATTCCGGTCCTAAACATAATTCGTAGTGAGAAAACAGGATCTTTTTTATGGATTAGCAGGACACATAAGTAACGCGTCTTGACGACCAACAGGCAACGAGTAATAAATGAACTGTCGAAAATAATTTCGAAAATTTTATCTCGGTTTATGAGTTGTCAATAATTATAATATTACGAAAACATACAAAAAATAAAATAGAAAACACAAAATAGAAAAAAATCAAATTCGAATTTTACGGACAATTTGTTTTGGAAAAATTAGAAAACAAAAAACGTCGGCACTCGACTGTTATGTCGAGTGGTCAGTTTTTTTTTCCCGAGAATTCCTCTTGTTTACAAATTACAGACGTTGTTTTTTGAAAGTAGCTCGTCTCGTCCGAACGGTCCGTGCACAACGGAATATGAGAAAAATGATTACACACGTTCAGTCGGTAATATAATAACAACAATAATTATTATTATTATCATCATCATAAAAATTTACGACGTGCGAAGTGTTCGGCAGCGTATTCGGATCGTTGATCACGACTATACACGAGATTTATATATATATATATAATGAAAACGGTGCAAACGCTTTTATTTTATTTGTGTTTACAACTAACTAAATAACGAAATAAAAATGCATTATTCAATCCGACGGACTGTATCAAAAGCAAAGAAAATTATATACGTGAATATTTTAAAACGAATATAATATACGTATGATTTATAATTCGAACGCGTCTCGTTTTTTTTTTTTTTTTGGACGGACGTTATGATAATAATTTTAGTGTCGATTGTGTACGTATACGTCAAGGGTTATAATTTATAATACAATACTGAGAGACGTCGTCACTGAGAAACTTGTTCGTTTTTTTAATTTTTTTTTTTTTTTTTTTTGTTTAAGCAATTGAATTTAAATGTTTATTTATTTTTATGTCTACCGGGACTAGCCCTTTTGGGAAATTTTATCAGATATAATATACCGTTTACAATATTTATTTATTTATTTATTACAAATTACAAGACTTTTATTACTAAGGCTCGGATGAATGTTTCATTTGCATGTTTTTTTTGTGAGCGATTAGATTTATTGCTAGGTGAGCTAGAAATTAATTTCATGACACTACGTAGTAAAAAATTAAAAGTTTACAGTGCATATTTTTGCACATTTTGGTGATTTTGTAGTTTTTTACAGCATATTTGTTTGATGTTTTCATTTTTTTTTAATGTATAAGCTTAAAAAGAATAAAGATTAAAAAAAAAAAAAAATCATAAATAATAGAAAAATAATTAATAATTCATAATAAAATACATTATACAATACAATTTTTAAATATTTTGAGTTTTTACTGTTAAATTTATGTTTTATTAGAGATTATTTTAACATTTTTGTTAAAAAGTAAAAACTCAAAATATTTAAAAATTGTATTGAATAATGTATTTTATTATGTATTATTAATTATTTTTCTATTATTTATGATTTTTTTGTTTCTTTTTAAATCTTTATTCTTTTTAAGCTTATACATTAAAAAAAATAAAAATATCAAACAATATTCAATCTCTTCAGGTATTCGGTAAAAAAATGTCCATTACCAAGAAAACTCAAATTAAATAATTAAATATTGAAAATAATGTGAAATATGCACTTATATCAAAAAAAAAAAAAAAATATGTAGGGCTAAATATTCAAAATATGCAAATTAAAGAGTACTGCATACAACTCTTGGTGTTATGAAACGCATTTTTATATTACTTCGCTATGTTTCGAATGATTTTTGAAAAACTCCTATAAGTCCTTAGCCCTACTTATTTGTATTACGCGTATTCAGAAACCGGAACAGGTGTTATTTCTTCAATAATATCTGCACCGAAAACTCCGAACCTATCCTTGTTATTATCCTGGTAAATATTATATTATATTATCCTGTTATTTCTATATTACCTGTTCGGACCTGTTGTTCAGAACACACGATTCTGTGTGAAGCCTCGAGAAAGAGTCGTGTTCGACGCACGCGCTATCAGAATTGATTAAAAATAATTTAAACACAATATCGTACGATAGGTATTATTATTATAATCAACAGTCATTTTGAATTGATAATAATAATAATAATAATAAAAAAAAAAAAAAGCTTCACTAGCGTACACAACAATAATAACAAACAATATTTCAGCCGTCACACAATCGGACACTCGAGGCCTACACATTTTCATAATATGCGATCGATCACTCGTACACACACATACACACACACTCATTCACGTGTGTGTTGTATATCAAAACGAAAGTGAGTTAATCACAATATTGTTGTTACATACGTTTTTATTTTTAATGGTAACTCGAAATCGCAGTGTTTGATGGATGTATCAATTTCGTTTTATGTGTGTGTGTGTGTGTGTGTGTGTGTGTGTGTGTGTGTGTGTGTGTGTTGCGATCCCCCCTCCCCTCCGTCGTATCGCAGCGTCGAGTTAGGTCATAAGCATAATATTGTAATGTAATTATTATTTTACAACGCTGTTTGAAAAATATACACGAGCAGTCAATCAAACGACGACGTGCCAAACACACAAATTTTTATAAATAGGCGTACGCGTGTATTCTATTTTTTACGTAATGACGTTTTTATGCGGAGACCAGTATGGTGTAGTGCCAGATTAATATTAAATCGGTGTTGAAAACGATTTTATTCGTCTGCAGATCAATATTATCTAAATCAACGCGTTAATCTCGACCTACTTTAAGCGGTTACCTCGTAGAGGTCAATGACCTTTTCGTTGGTAAAATTGTCTGAACGACCCAATCAATCGTCGTTCAACGTCATCCACCCACCCTCAATCAAAATTATTTCAAGGTCCGTCTTTGTTCACAAGTCGGTGATTTTGAAAAAAGTGAGCGATTTCCTAATTTTCATGTTTATACCAAAAGTGGTAAAATATTTTTGAACGTTTTGTTTAATTCCACTTTTTTTTTGGAATTTCGAGATAACAAAATCGAAAAAATTGATTGCAAAGAAACTATGAGTTTTCGATAAAGAGTTACTGAACTGGATACAGTAAATTATATTTTAATATGAAATGTTTAATAGTAATATTGTTAGACTTAGATTTTGTTGATTTATCAATTTTTTTTTTCTTTCTGCAAGTGCTATACATAACCTAACTGAGCTACAGATTTGTTTTAATACATAAAAATTTAAAACGTGACGTATTTTGTTTTTTTATTTAGTATTTAGTAATTTGTGTACATTTCAAATTGTTTTTAAGCATTTTTCTTTGGTAAAATTGTTGTATAATGTGCAATGCCACAGTTTCCTCTGAAAAGAAATCATATCAAACTTTATTGTATTAAGTACGAGTACCAAAGTAGTAATACCAAATGATTCTTTTAAACATTTTATCCAAATTTGTGTACGAGTACTGGTAATCTGATTAATATTTTGTTATTTTTTAGAATTTATAGGGTGTTTTTAGGTTTTTCGGTCAAAGTCTAAAGTGATTATTTATTTTATTTTAAGTAGTTTCGAATGTTTTAAGGATATTTTACTTATTTTTAAGTAAATTTTCAAAAAAAATTTTTGGGGGAATTTTCACATTTTCTTTAAGAGTTTTTAAAGCCATTAAAATCCTACTCCTTGTAAACTACGATACGTCACTGTAAAAAGAACGAATTAAATAAAGTCAAAAGTAAACACATAAAAATGAAATTTATGAATAAGAAATCGTTTAAAAAGTTTAAACTATCATTTAACGATTCATTATAAATATTGATTATAGAAAAGGTTTATTTTGTTAAACTTTAATGTGCATTACTAATTGGGTTCAGAAAAAAAAAAAAACTTTCTACAATAAATTCAATAAATTGAAATCATTCTTATATTACAAACAAAATAGGAAGTCGTGTTGTCAAAAATTAACTCTTCAATTATTTAACTTTGCAATTATCCCAATTATTGACTTATTTATGTCATGTTTATATTATTTTACAATAATCATTAAAATATCGATTTGAATATTTTCTACGGGGTGGAAACGTTGAAAGATATTGTTAGTATTTCTGCCAAAAATATTTCCGGAAAAGAAGTATATTTTAAAGTCTACGTGTGTGTGTGTGTGTGTGTGTGTGTTTAAACCATAATAATAAATAATTTACTACCATAACAATAAATTATACATCATATTATTATGGCTATAATAAAGCGTATTTTTGAAAAATTACCGTACCCATAACGCGTGAACTAATATTATTATTCTTAGTACCCAGTAATATTCTTCATTATTATTGTTGTGGGCCACACACTACCCGTGCACCTCACCTCGTACAGCCCTTAGAGGATGGTTGTTATTATTCTCATTATATATATATATATATATTTTTTTTTTCTTTTTTCGAGTTAATTCAATATACTCATTTGTGCAAATTTTTGCAACGTGGAAGAAATAATAAAATAATATTTTCAAACGTATTATAATAACACACACACACATACACACTGTAGATCGACCCGTCTTCGAGGTAAATAATAATTTATTTTGCGCTTTTACAGTCGACTCGACTGCTCGTTATCGTCCACGATAATATTAATTGTACCGTTAACGGCATATAAATATGTAAAAATGAAAATACATTTCATGCTATTTCAAAGCCCTTTGAAAAAACTGGAATTTCGGGGAAAATCACAACGCAAAATTTTGGACATTTTTTTTTCTTTTATTATTAACTTCCTTCGTTCAGAATCGTTTTACCTGAAGAAATGATTTATAGTTTCTTTAAAATTTAATACGCCCGTCAAGAGAATACCACCCGTCGTGCGAACTACACCCATCGTGCGTTAGTTTGTCGGGTCTCCTATACACACATATATATATATATATATATATAGAAGACGACAAACTAGAATAATATACACGTATATAATCTTTTATACGTTCCACATATTATAATATTTTATTTTTATTTTATTTTATGATAGTAAACGGGTTAAACCGTTTTGAAATTATTACAGAATACATAAATACAATAAATAATATATAATAGAAAATTAAATTAACTTAACAATATTATGACAAAAATGGCAAAGTAAGACATTAAAGCAAACTAATATTTATAAAAAGTGAAAAATAAAAGCCGGACATACTTCGCACGATGGGTGGGTTTCTCTCGACGGGTGTATTGAATTTCAAAGAAACGACAAATCATTTCTTCAATAAAACGATTCTGAAGAATGGAAGTTAATAATATAAAAAATAAATGAGAAAGAAAATGTTAGAAAAATGTCCAACATTTTTTTTTTTCAAATTTTCAAAATTTTCTTGCGCCAAAATCTTTCTTATATGATTTCCTATCTATGTTAAAATTTTCATAAAATTCGGATCAAAAAATGATGTTTTCAAGTCGTTTTTGTAAAATTTTGTGTTGTTTTTTCCGAAAAAAAATTTAGGAATTGAGAAATTCAAAAAATAACCTCTTTAAAGTACAATATAGAGGAAAATTCGGTTTCAAAAAGTTACTAATCGAAACTTTTGGACAAGTATTTCTATACGAAAAGTTGTACACAGAAAAAAAAATAAAAATAAATAATAAACGTCATTGTAAAAACACTAGCTTCTTCACTTCATTCAGAATCGAATATATAATAGAAAAAAATTAAATTAACTTAACAATTATGACGAAAATGACACAGTATGACATTAAAGCAAACTAATGTTTAAAAAAAAGCAAAGAGAAAAAAATATTATACCATTGCGCGCGTATTATAGCGTTTTGGACTACCGACTATAATATTATTTTATAGGTACTGTCGTGCTGCGTACGTTCTCTTTTATATTATGTAAAACAACCTTTCCCCCCTCCGAATGTGCGCGTTTAATTATTTAAATTTTTTTTTTCTCTAAGTACACTAACGTATATTATGCAGAATAATGTGCGAATTATTTTCAAACGGCCATTCCCTTCGGTTTCGTCTCTGAAAACTCTGTAAACAATTTTTTCATTTTATGCGATTGCATTTTTTTTCATAAAAAATTTGTGTTAAAAACTTTATTTTATACGTGTGGTTTTTAAAAGTATTCGTATGCAAAAAAAAATATGTCTTTCATGCAACTTTTTTATATTTTTTATATACGAATTTATGAAACATACCTACTTTTTAAACTCATTTCCAGTTTTCAATAATTTTCAATATCTTTACTTTTAACACTTTTAACACTTTGTGTGTTACTTTAAAATATATTATATATTATATCTAAAACTAGGACTAATTTTTCTATGAATATTGTATCTAATTTCGTTGAATAATAATACATAATTGTTTTAAAATTAAAAAAATTAATAGTACCTATAGTTATATTATTATAGTTATTTTTTGTCATTAATTATTTATTATGATTTTCTTTTTTTTTAATCATTTTTGAAAGTCTTAATGAAAGTCTTTTTCATAGTTTTGAGATTTTTTCAGGATTTTTGATTTGTTCTATTTATAGACAATACAACATGTTTCAAATATTAAAACCCTTATTCGAATAATTGATTTATTATTAAAGGTAATATTATTGAATGTAACGGCACGATTGAAGACTTTAGAGAAGGTTATCAATAGACGTTGATTTCGTTAGTCTTTCTAATCATAACTAGGACTAGGAGCTAAAAAATTTCACCCTAAATCGACAATACAGTATCAAAAATAGAATACAATTTTCAAAAAAAAAAAAATTAATTACTTATTTTGGTATAAACAAACGTGGAATTTTGGAATATTATTTTGTGTTGTACATTTTATCCAATACAATTTTGAATTATTAGATTTTATTATCTCAAAATTTAACATGAACTTACTCATATATATATTTTGTATATATATTTGTGTGTATGTAAAACTTTTTTACCTTAACGAAAAATTTGCCAGGGAGGATTTTTTTCAAATTTTAATTTATTATTGAACTTTAGAAAAGAAATCTTTGGGTAAATTTTTAGTCATCTAAGAACTAGGGGTGAATTCCCTCCTCCACCAAAGGCCTCCACCATAAGACCATAAGACCGATCTTAATATTATGTGACTTCTATTTATTTTTGTCTATGTTTAGTATTTAAAAAAAAAAAAATCAAAATTTCAACTTTTATCAAAATTTTTTATAGAAATTTCAACATCACTAAGATTTTAGCTTCTGGTGTTTGAATGATATCGACATTGAGCTTCGACTTTGTTCTTTTCCAAATTTCTGGTAAACATTTACGTTTAAAATCGCGTGTTTTGAAAAAAAAAAAAAACACTAAGATTTTCTCGAAGCGTTTCATCGGGTAAAGTGCCGTCAAAAAAAAAAAAAAAAAAAAACCAATCAATTGATAATTTATTTGATCATCGTGTTCGTGCACGTTGTCGGATCACGTTTGAAAGTAGAAAAAAAAAAAAAAAAAAAAAAAACGTGAGAGTCCCTTCGGCTTCGGGTTTAACCGTGAAAACGGAAACGTAAGTTTACATTTTATATTTCGAACTTTTGAAATATCATAAATAAAAACCGATTGTTGTTAGTGGTGTTCTTGAAAACAGTTATATAAAATTTCTCGGTTTTTGTTGTTTTTTTTTTTTTTCGTTACGCAACCCTAAGGGTGGATATCACTCAAGTTATGCAATAATAATAATTATGATATACACGCGTTATTTTTTATTATTACATCGCGCTGTACACGAGGAGTAAACAATTGTACGGATTCGAAAGTTTTCGCGCGAAGTAAAAATATTTTTATACATCCGCTTTTCAAAGAAATCAGTGTTTCTTCATGCGCCGGAACCCATGCGAAACGCGCGCGCATGCGCGCCACGAAACATCGTACTTACATTGTATCCGCGGCGGTTTTTATTGTTTATTACATATTGAAGTTCTGCGAGAAACATATAAACAAATAATTCACCACCACCGTCGGCACTTCAAAGCGTACAAAGACGATTATAAATCACGCGTGGTGAATTTTTTTTTGTTTATACTCGAGCGCAAACACAAAACTATTATACGTACGTAATAATATTATGTATAATATGCTCACGAGCCCACAGTGGGCCATGTGATAACTTACTTTTATGGCCAAAACTATTTTTTTAATAAAATACAATTTAATTTTCAATTTTTCTGTGTTAATTAAAATTTATACTCTAATTGGAAATGTAATTAGTTTCAAATAAACATTTTTATTAATCGTAATGACGTCCTTTACTGGGTATTTTCTATGTCGCGGAAATCCCGTACCGGCCCTAAATATCATAATATGGCGACATATCAACATTTTTGAATGTCAGTTTTTCGAAATTTATCCTTGTACAAATTACAATTTGATGGAAATGATTTCACGAAAAAATTAAAAAAAAACCACAACATAAAATTTCAAAATTATATTTATTGACAATTTTGTTGTTTTTAATTCTTTATTTCTTTGATTCTCAATGTACTCTATTTCATTTAAACTTATTTCTGCCGTTTCTTTTAGATTCTCTGAACGAAGCTAGTGTTTTTTACAAAGATGTTTATTTATTTATTTATTTTTTGTGTACAACTTTTCGTATGGAAATACTTGTCCCAAAGTTTCAATCAGTAACTTTTTGAAATCGAATTTGCCTTTAGGTTGTACTTTAAAAGATTTTTTTTTGACAAAAACGACTCGGTAACCATCATTTTTTAATGCGAACTATATGAAAATTCAAACATAGATAGAAAATAATACGAGAAAGATTTTGGCGCAAGTAAATTTTGAAAATGTGGAAAAAAAAATCTTGGACATTTTTCTTACATTTTTTTTTTTTTTTTATATTATTGACTTCCCTCGTTCAGAATTGTTTTTTATTGAAGAAATGATTTATCGTTTCTTTAAAATTCAATACACCCGTCAAGAGAATCCCACCCGTCGTGCGAATTATATCCGACTTTTTAATAATACAATTTAATTTTCAATTTTTCCGTGTTAATTAAAATATACTATAATTGGAAATTTTAATTAATTTTAAAAATATTAAATTTCTTATTTCAGGAATACAAATCTGATTGTAAATTTTCATCGTATCTGTTGAAAAATTCCCCAGCACAACACACACACACACACACACGAATGCATGCATATACACAGTGAGTCACACGTTTACGTTTTTAGCTGTAGGAGGAGGGGGTGGGGGGACAGTGGCCACAGCAGGTTCGACGTGCATCGCGATGCATATTATTATTATTATTATTATTATTGCGTTTAATTATCCCATTACGTCGAGCGAGACCGAAGCGATACAGTAATATTTTATTATTTATATATTTACATTACACTGCATTTTTTTTTTTTTTCGGAATTATTTCGTTCTCTATAGACGTGTTCACTCACTCGCGTACGTGCACCCATCGCATTGCATTTACATAACACACACCGTATATATTATCATTATTATTATTATATTATGGTTTTCACGGTGGAAACGGAACCGGACCGTACAGCATGCGATAGAAAACGCATAAAATCCGTAAAAATAATAATAATAATAATAAATAAATAAAATAATGTAAATTAACAGTACAAAATGATACAGTTAACTCTGTACATACGACGTTCGTTTTGCGGTCGAACAACAAAATGCATTTAAAAGGCGACAAGACGGTCGATCGTGTTTTTGGTATTTATGATAAAGTGCGCATTGTTATATTAAGTACATTTTTATCAAATCCAACGTCGATTTCTCATAATATTTTTCATTTTCTCCAACTAAACTCAAATGCCCTAGTCCACTGGGTTACCCCAAAAAATGTATGTATTTTTCTTTTTTTATCACATTTATATAATCCAATAGAGCAGTGGTTCTCAAACTGTGCTCCGCGGAGCCCTAGGGGGCTCCATGGATATAGTCAAGGGGCTCTAAATATTTCGTAAAAAAAACTTAAAATATTATATATTCTGATTCAGACCGCACCGTCTAAAAATAATTTAGAGTTTACAGTGTTAATAATAATATCATTAAAGTACTGGTAAATTAAAAAAAACAATATTTTACTCTCTAAGTCAAACCATGGCCGTATTCTGAGGGATGGGGTTTCGGGTTCAAACATCACCTAGTAAACTAGTAAACAATATTTATATTTATTATCAATACGCAATTTATGGCGATATTATTTGAAAAAAAGTTATAAAACCATTTTCGAAAAACTACACATTAGTAACGACCGTGCATGCACAATTTCAATGAAGTAGATTCAATTTTGTATTTTTAACTTTAATAACCGAGTAAAGTTATATAACTGAAAGTTGAGAATATTACCTAAATTTGTACGTCAGTTTTATACAACATTTTTGTATTTTCAAACGAGTTATAAAATGCGTAACATAAAATAATTTGAAAATGAACCTAACTTGGTTAAAGGTTAAAATATTTCAAAAAATCAAAGTACATATTACACAGGTAATATTCTTACCATTCATTTTGATAACAGATTAATTTATTCTAATATTAAAGCTAATGACATAAAATTGATTCTGCTAACGCAACTTAGGTATGATGCACGTTAGTAAGCTGAATAATATAACAAATACGAGTACTGCAAGGTATGACATCCTTTTAAAACTTTTAAATTAATTTAAATACTGTTAATATTGAGTTTTACTTCAATAGATTAAATTATTATACATATAAAATGTATGATAAAATAATTTCAATCAATATATTATCAAAAAACAATATAATTATATATATAATACGCATAATAAAGAATAATATTTTTAAGCAGAAAATCATTGAAACATAATTTTTATGAGTCGCGATTCAAAATTCGCATTCCTGGTTTTGGGGCTCCATCATTTTTTTTTTTTTTTTTTTAGCATACCGAGGGGTTCCGTGAACAAAAAACTTTGAGAACCGCTGCAATATAGAGAGAATCTTGAAGTTAGGAAATGAATCCGGTTCGGAATTTTTCCATACCTAAGTCTCAATTATTACATAAACACGGTTATATAAATATTAATGTGAATCATGTGATTTCTATGTGAACTACATAGGTTTATTCATGGATGGAATTTTTCAATATGCGCTTGGTTTTATTATATATTATTGACCGGGTTGGGTTAGTAATATTTTGTTTTGTTCAGTTAACTCTGAATAATTAGATTCATATTTACACGTTTAAATTTTAAACATTACAATAATTGAATGCAGTGTATAAATAAATAATTTGGCGGAAAACGGTGACCTCCCCCCTGGCAGACCCGCACTCTCCATATGCACTTGTTTTACGATAACAATTAAATAACAATAATAATATAATATATATAATATATATATTATGTATACACCGTGCAGTGTAGGACCTGTGGATACTCGTATAATACGTTGGTAATATACCGACACAATAAATAACAAACGGGGCAAAAAAAAAAATAAATAAATAAATAAAATAAAAAAAGTTAGCTCGGGAGCTACCGGACGATAAAAGTGAACGACCCTTTTATATACGCGTTTATGACGTTAACACAAACAATACAAACCTGTTCTGTGCGACGTGCTGAGCGCAATATTAACGATTTGACTTTGTAAGTATTGTATATATATTGTATAAACATACAATATAAGTTCTACATGCAGGCACGGCGTCGGCGACGTGCGGCGAAGATACCGTGCTGGATCCCTATCGGTTTTTTTATTTTTATTCCCCCTCCCCTCCACTCCACTCCCGTCCCCCGAACGTTAGACAACAAATCGCCGACGACGAAACAGAGAACGGTCTCATCGGCTGCACACAACCGGATCATTTTTTTTTTTTTTTTGAGACATAACTTCCGAAATAATGGAACTAGACAGTTTAAACTTTCAACAAACTACTAAAATTATCAATTCGCACTCCTCATAAAATTTTCAAAAACATTTGACCAATTTTTGGATAAGTACGGCATTTTGAAAATTTCTCTTTTTTTTTTTTTTGTAGTTTTTAATTCATACACTTTCAATGTCTGGATAATAAGAGCTGAACATTTAATACAAACATTATTCATATGTACTCAAAAAAATTTCGAAAATCGTTAGTCAAGTTTTTGTTTTTATAATACTGTTTAAACTTGAAATTTTAACAGAATTTATAAGTTTTTTTTAAAATCACACACTTCAACGCGTATAAAAAACAATTTACTGAGCCGATCCTTTCGAATCTTGGTACATAGATAGAGAATTATCTAACCTAACCTAACCTAAAAATTTTTACGGACCAATAATCGCAAGTTTTATATGGTTTTGATTGAAGAAAAATCGGAAAAAGTACTGACAAATATTCTGGCAACCTAATAATAATTATTATCATGAAATAAATTTTAATTATTTGGTAATAACTTCCAAAATAACACAGATAAAGACTCGAAACTTTCAGTAACTATTAAAAATAGTCACGCGAATACCATTAAAACTTAATATAATTTAGTGACTGTTGTGACAAAATTGGATAGTCGATTTGTTACACGTTTAATTAAAAAAAATAATAATTGTAAAAATATTGCAGATTGAAAAAAATAATTTAGAAGGAAATAATACATAGCTTTATTGTCGCTTTTGCGTTATTCAAATGAAATTGCTTTATTCAATTCGATCGCTCAGGTCGAATATTATTGTAGTAGTAAATTATACACATTAGTCACAAATTACTCTTAATTGATTTTCAAACGTGAAATGGTAAAATAGAATTATTTTATATTATACACGGTTAATAGGCTTCGGATATGTATGAATATTATGCAAATTTTGTCTAAATTATCGTTACACGAGTGTGCTAAGCAGTCACAACATGGGTTTCACTTAAAAATTAGTTTACCTAAATGCAATATCATAACATGAGTCATAATACGTATTATTAGAGTTTAAGTTAATTATGCATAATTAATAATTTTTGTATCAAATTTATTTAAAAATTATCCGTATTATAATGTATACGTGCTGCCTTTGGTCGAAGCAAGATTGCAGGGAGAATTTTTGACCTTATCGGGTTGAGAAAAAGAGTAGTACAATTATTAGTTGAGTAGTTGACAAAGTGGAAAAATAATGAAAACCATTCAGAATAATTTACTCTACGTGCTGGTTCGCTTTTGATGATACATATATCTCAGGGATGGGCAAGTAATTTCTGTTGGAGCATAGGCGCAACTAGGTGGGGACTTAGGGGAGCTAAGTCCCCTCAAAACCACTCATAGCCCCTCTAGATTTTTAGAAAAGTGCTTAAGGTTAATATACTTTGCGGGGGGCTAAATCAATAAATAACCATTTTAGCCCCCCTCCCCAAATATTTTGTCCTAGTTGCGCTTATGTGTTGGAGTCCGAAAAAATAAAATAATAAATAAATGAGGTCCAGAAAAAAAAAATGTTTTATAAAATAATGACTAACACATTTTCATGTTATTAAAATTAAAAATATACTATTATATGATTACTGAGCTATTTGATGTCAGAAATAATTACATTTCTTTTTCTTACCCAGCTTTTTGAAATCGGGAGGTCGTGAAAAATAATTGATACGTAATGCGCGTTTAAGGTGAGAATCTATTAATTTTGACGTCTAATTTTGGAGGCTTATACCCTCAAAATAATTCGAATTATTCCAAATTTTTTATAAATTGCACATGGTCAATACCAATAGGGGAGAGTAAATCGAAAAATAAATATTTTAGTTAACCTAACCTAACACCCCTTCCTTCGAAAAATTTTCTTTTTTCATTCTACTTTCACAAATATTTGTAAAATCAATTGTTCTACAGCTACGTTGATTGCCAGTATCTTACAGTTTGAAAAAAATAAACATTTTCTCTTTTTTAATTATAGTAAATAACATATTCATTTATGATATGTTCTCGGTTCAGATTTCTGCCTTCCACGGTCCGAATTTGGATGTGATGTTAGTTTTAACAGACAACAATTGTTTTCGTTCTAAGCGAATATTATAAAATGAAAATAAAATTAAACTGGGTCCCCGTGAACTTTTCTGACGGCGACCAAAATGGAAAATGTCCATTCCCCCTCCCCCGTTAAATCCGACACTGCACACGAGTACTTGTGCGCGATTATCCTCCGCGGATCGAATCGTAAGACGTGACGCGCGGCATCCGGGGGGGGGAGGGGACGGTTCGGTCGAATTCCAAAAATACGCGTAACCGAGTTAAACGCGACATAAATCCGCGGCGGCGTTAAATCCCAGAAACGGTCTAGAATTTTTTTTTTTTTTTTTTTTTAATTCGCAAAATTTATCTCTCCGCGAACGTTCATTAGCCCCTCCGCGAGTCGTCCGAGGTTTTTGTGCCGCGCGTTTTAATTCCGAAATGTTTTTTTCTCGATACTCTCGCGGTATCGCACGCATAAATCTATATTAAATAGTCGTTAAAACGGGGGGGGAGGGGAAAACCGAAAAAAACGTCGTATCCGACGTCTCCCTCCCATTTACATTTTACCGAAAACAACGCGCGCGCGCGCTTTAAAAATAACAATAAAAATAATAATAATAATTATTATTATTATTATTATTATAATTACGACAATATAACGATAATAAAAGGCATTAATACACATAATAATATACACATATAATACGTATAAAGGACCGTTATGATAAATAATTTGCAAAGGTTCGGAGGATTTCGTTTTGTAATAAATAGAAAACTCAATAATATTATTATTATTATTATCATTAATTTATGGCCCGGAAGTTGATGCATTTGCATCTTTTAGATTCTGAACGAAGAGAAGAAGCTAGTGTTTTTACAATGATGTTTATTTTTTTTTCTGTGTACAATTTTTCATATAGTAATACATGTCCAAAAGTTTCGATCAATAACTTTTTGAAACCGGATTAGCCTCTAGATTGTACTTTAAAGAGGTAATTTTTTGAATTTCTTTATTCTTCAATTTTTTTTTTTTTTTTTAAAAAAAAAAATACCAAAAATTTGACAAAAACGACTC
>JAIPRM010006529.1:0-18539 GCA_025469315.1 Stegophylla sp. TES_Ste_2020 | reverse complement strand
TTCAGAATCGTTTTACTGAAGAAATGATTTATCGTTTCTTTAAAATTTAATACGCCCGTCAAGAGAATACCACCCGTCGTGCGAAGTACACCCATCGTGCGAAGTATGTCCGGCTTTTTTAAAAATAAATTCATTAATAATGTTATCAAAGTGTGAAGTAGAAGCAAGTTAATTTTCTGTGGAAAGTAAAGATAAATTATTAGGGCTTTCTTGATTTTATTCATGATTTAATCCTTTTGAGTACAGAAAATAATCTTTTGCCACCTACATACTATGTTTATTACATGGAATTGATAACAATATTCTAAAAATTCATTTCATGCAAAATATTATGTTTTAGTTAATTATGAGTATTTTGTTTGCAACTGTGAATATCGTCTACTCTATATACGCTTAAAAGTGAATAAAATCATTAACTATATCATCTTTAACGCAAAAACCCGCTAAACATTTTTCAATTTGAATTTTTGTTTCTTTTTACACTTATTTTTGATTAACATAAGAAAATAAACATTTATAAATGCCATGGTGTCTGGATTTTCTTTTAGTATGTTTAGCTATCAAATCATCACAATTAATTACAAAATTCATACATTTTTTTTTTTTTTTTTAGCTAGTTTTGACATTTGACTCGAAATTGAGACTATTAGTCTCATATTCATCATATTCATTTCATCTCATTTTCATTTAAAAATAAAAAAATTCAAAACAGTCAAATTCATAACAATATGATTATGCATATTTTTATAATTTTAATTTATATAGTACTGTGTTATTGTGATTTGTGTATATTGGGTAAACATTAATGTGGTAGGAGTCATCTCCAATATGTATTAAAGAAATAGATTTTTAGTATTGACTGTTGATAGTATCATAAAGATAAG
The DNA here is from genome assembly GCA_025469315.1 of Stegophylla sp. TES_Ste_2020. Lineage (NCBI taxonomy): Eukaryota > Metazoa > Arthropoda > Insecta > Hemiptera > Aphididae > Stegophylla > Stegophylla sp. TES_Ste_2020. The sequence continues at coordinate 17,655 of JAIPRM010006529.1, read as the reverse complement.
AAACTATCCGGTAGACTTTCAAAAATTATTTCATAATATATTCTATAGATTAATAAAATATGATGTTTTAGAAAAAAAATTGCATCAAATATGAATTCGAGGCCCTTAATAAAGGAGTAGTCGGGCATTTAGAAATCGATATTTTCAATTTTGTTAATCTCGAAAAGGATAAGTTTGGCTGATTTTCGATTTAATTGTCGAAGTGTTGATAACAAGGAGAATCGGTATATTATTATGGAAGACAACAATAGAGATTACCGAACATTGTGTAATTACAAAATTTATTGTTTGAAATACTATCCCGGTTAAACGAGTACTTCACGGGGAAGAAATAGATTTTGAGCTGTATGTGTATTAAATGGCAATAAAATTTACACAATACCAAGCATAAATAATATTTTAATATTCCTTTTGAATTAAGATTAATTAAAGTATCGTGCATCTTTATTACCGATTAAGCTCATATTATATTTAATTTAATTTATATACTCTAAAATATATTTTACCGCAATAATTATAGGCAAGCGCGTAACATGGGTAAGGGGTGTTTTAGGTGTTAAGACATTCTCCTCCAAACATTGATCATGTGAAATATAAATTATCCATTATTGGATTATTGATTAGGTGAGGGCTTTTCTATTTTGGCCAATTTTTTTAGTATAAATAATATTATTGTAATAATTTTTCTCTTAAGTTATTACTATTTTCGTTACGGGGGAAGAACGTGGCTAAATTTTTTATTAAAAATAAAATAAAACGTTCCATCACATTTTGCGGTCTACACAAGACTAATATTTAGATGCTGCAAAATGGCTAATAAATAGCTGATATTTTAAGTTTTTCCATGTAGATGTTTAAAGTCAAAATATTCAATAATAATTAAAATAACTTAACCTAACCGACACTTAATAAATAACTTAATAGTTATAAATAAAATTTTCAAAAAATAAAGTGACATTTTTAAATTAATAAAGTGATATCATTTAATTAGGAAAAAATAATATTTCCCAAACTTAAATAACTATTTGTGAAATATTTCTGTTCTTAGGAAAGCCCCTTTCACAGTAATCATAATGATACATCACCAACTAAATTATACTGAGCATGACTAAATTAATAAATTACTTTAAAAATCATTCGTAAGTCTTATTGGTTTGTTAATTGATGTAATTATTAATTTAAAAAATGAGAAAATAAATTGAGCGATTCCATCAGTTTTAAGATCAATTGTTTTTGATTTTGTACAGTGAAGTAAATGTTTGAGGGATAGTTTTGTGATTTTTTTTGGGGTATTTTTGGTGTTTTTATGTAATATCGATTTATAGAATTTCAACGTCAAATTTCTAATGATAATAATAATAATAATAATGATAATAATACAATCGCGAAAATTATTCTAGCTGTATTTCCTCGTTTTAATTTCATATTATTATTACCTACCTAAACATTTATAATACATTATTTATTAAATGATTTTTACATGAGCCACGTCACCATCGAAATGTGTCACGGGCTTCACATTTGTATGTACTCAGTTTGCATACGATATGCGCTGTTCAAATAAATGATAATAATTTAAAATTTACTTTCGTGATCAAAAGCAGGTGGAGGAATATTAAAACGAGAAAAAAAATGCGAAGAAAAGTTTACATTTTTATTAGCTCTATATCGATATTAATATAGCAGTAGTACTGTACTAGTCGGTATGGTACTATATATATATAGTACGATGGTCATGTGGTTGTTTATAAAAATATGCTATCGATTTATCATGGTCGTCAAATATAACGCGTTTTGCTATATTTCGCGAGAGACTATTGTATTCGTCCTTGTTAGCAATTCGATTTGTCACGGTGATAAAAACGCTCTGTACTCGGCTTTGAAATAAATCACTTGCTCCAAAAATACAAAAGAAACAACGTCAATAATAAAAGTCGAGTTCTAAGAGATTGTGAATCTAAAGAGAGATAAAAAAGTCAGACATATTTCGCACCATGGGCACGCTTTCAATCCTCGGACGCCATATCTTATAATAAACAATTTCTTTAATAATACCATCGCGAGTGGAGCTTTAGTTATATTGATTATGTTTAGCAATTTAATAACAGAACTTACGAAAGTGAAGAATATTTTTGTAAAAAAAAAAAAGTTTCAACGGATTTTGAATTAAAAGTTTCACGAAGTTTTGATTGAAAAAAATTTGTTATTCTACTCACAAAAAAAAAAACGAGATATTTCCAAAATTCCATATTTATCTCAAAAATGTTCAAATTTTACTGACATATTTATTAATAATCAGTGAAAAATTCAAATTCCTAGTATTATCAACTTTTGGGTATATGACTATAATTTATTCAATAAAACGGTATATTATATCTTTAATCAAATTTGAGTTAGTTTTTCTCTGTTTATGGAAAATCTATCGAAAAGTACCATTCTATGAAAATATTTTACAGAAATATGTAAATACTTTTGTACGGACCCGGGCACTTTAAAGAATAGAAAAAGAGTTTCCAGAAAAAAAAAAAAAACACGTGAAATAAAATAAACGTCAAACTATTAGTTTCTTCGTTTCACCCTAAATCTAAAATATTCTAAGAAAATTATCGTTTCATTACACATTCGACATTTATTCGCGATTCGTTATTTTCTAATTTCAGTCCGACCTACCTAAATTACACCGCATGAAATATATTCACATAATTAATAGTAGATCAATATTAGTGTAACCCAAGCAATATTATTTATTTTAATAAATGTCACGAGCGCGTAGTTTATTTATGACGATAAAATTGCAATAGATGGCAGGAGTACGCGAAATGTGAGGGTGTAGTAGGTGCCAATGCCACCTGTTGAGATGAAATTATCAGTAGATTAATTAATTATATACCTATCAATTTTTATACTATTTAAAAAAAATATATATATATATATATGAGTGGTAAAAAAATAAAAAACACTTTGTTGTCCGTATTTATACAATTGATTTGAGATGGAAAAAATATGGTAATACGTATCATTTTCCTAATCAGTCCAACCTTTTTCTTTCTTTCTTTTTTTTTTTTTTAATTAAACTATCAATGTTTTGGTAATAACTAAATTAAATAATTAATCAGAGTTCAAAAAATATTTTGACTACCGAATTTGCACATTTATGATATGTGGCATTATTTTTACTATTTTTACAGACGATAACAGATTGATTTAAAAATTCTGCTCTAAAATAGAATGCTATACTTCGCTATGCTTCACTTCGTTCAGATTCAGAATATAGAAATTGGTTCCTTGTACATAAAATCAAAGCAATAAATAATTCTAAAACATTATTCTGTTAATACATCCAAAACAATTTAAAAAAAAAAAAAAAAAAAGCACACTACAAAATATTGTAAGACAGAAAATTATGAGTAATCTGAGTAATCAACGTCAACTCGATGCAATTCAGAGTTATACCCGAAAGGAATGTAATCGTTTATTTTATTGAACTATTAAATGAAAAACTTAATTTTAATTGATATTGTAAAGGAAAATATCAAAGTTGTTTAAACAAAGTAGGAGGTATTTTTTTAAGAGTTCAGCCAAATCGATTGTCTAGTTTCATAAATATGACCACACTAATTTACTTAATGATTCATTGAGTATGTTTACCCCCTCCCTCCTTTTGGCCGTAAAAACGAAAAAATTTGAAATTTTGTTCTTGGAAATGTTCAACTAGTATAAAAACTATGTTTTCCATAACTTTTTGTATTCTACCTTAAGGATATCCTGTGGTGATACCATTTTTTTCTCAAATGGCACCCTCCCCCTATTTTAACTATGGACTTTTATCCAGGTAATTTTCCTGTGAATTTTGATGTATTGAAATTAATATTTGAACAAGTAGCATATTTTACAATATTGTGAATTAATTCTAATCTTTAATTAAATGTTAGCTGGTAAAATCATAGATTCATAATAATTACGTCCTACGTTTGTTGCTAGCACATTATGTGTCAAAGAGATTATTATCCTTACAACTTAAATTTTATTAATTCAAAAACTATTCGAATTCTTATTTTAATACATCAAGTATTTATTGAAAATACGTATGCCAAATATGTAAGTATATAGATAGGTAATATACCTCAAATATATAATAAAACATTAAATATGTGATACAGTATTTTAATGTACAATATTTTTTAATTTTTTTTATGGCTAACAATTATATTTTAATTAAATATGATTTCATTAATTTAATCTGTTATTATTAAATTTGAATGAAATACAATTGCTGCTTAATGTTCATCATTCTAATTTAAAACAATGGCAAATTAAATAATGCTTAGGTAACATTTTTATGAACGGAACGACGCCGTTTCGACATTAACACCAATTTATGACTACTAAATGGACCGTTTTCTGATTACGAGACGCTACAATTAGAGCAATTTTCGCATCAGTTTTGCCATTTTAGAATAATTGTCGGAAAAAAAGATAATTTAAAGTAGTTAATATACATTTGAAAAATGTAAATAAACACAATACACAGTTACGTATAATATTTTAACTGATTTTTATGTTATAAATCGATCAATTATTTTAGTTTTGATTAAAATAATTGAAAAGCTCTTATATAAAAAATGTAAAAATAAAAATTAGCACCTCGGTTGGGATACTTTTGGTAGGTGTGTTGAACTTTAAAGAAACAATAAATTATTTCTTCAATAGCGAACCTTCAGTTGATAATAAACAACAACAATTATCAGTTTTATATTAAATATATTTAATAACAGTAATATTCACTTTATATTTGATGGTAATGACATGTCGCATTAAATTTTCATATAATGTGTAGGTAAGTTGAAATTTGTATAAAACTGGTTACTTTTGAGTTAAACACTTTCTTTTTTTCAAAAAAACTTCGTGAGATATTTTGTCGTTAATCCACTAGAAATTTTCTTTTACCAAAATATTCTTCATGTATTTTTCTCCACAGGGTATAATTTTAAAGAAAGTTGGCTCAGTGAATAATTTTTTACGAGCGTTTAAAGTCAGAATTACGGCTCAGATGATGATTGATGTAAATAATAGCAAATTTATTTTCTTTTTCCTTATTAAAATTTTACTACAGCCACCGTGTAAAGTGCTGTAACTATAAATCGACAAACTTTTTTGATACTTCACTGAAATACTGAAAATTATTTGATTTTACTATAAACCAAGTACAATACATTAATTACTAATAACGTTACTGGGATAGTTATTGTCCAATATATCGTTTTATCAGATTATAAATATACTATTATATGCCGAAAATTAGATTAAAAGCGTGGACCCTCGGGTATAGTAAAAACAAGATCCCGGGCATCGGTTTGATTTCCCGGGTTCATGCGACGGTGCCGGATGATAGAACCTGCACTTAGTGTTTTATATCGTACACGATATAAAAAACATAATGGCGATTACAAAAAGTTATGAATTTGTTGATATTAACATTGACATCAATTTTTTTTTATTAAATTTTTTTTTTGACAAAACATATTCGTTTACAAATTCATCAAATTATTTTAATTATTTTCTTGATATTTTACAAATTATATGTTTACGTTTATATACGTTTAGTTTTAGTGTTCAAATTATATTAAGTTGTCCGTTTGAATTTATATTCACTTATACTTTTATGCAAGTCAATAATAATTTTTTAGTGTTACTGTGTAGGCCCCTAATAGATTCGTATAAATTGTCTGAAAACTGACCTTTTTATCTGGTCTTTAAGAAAACTGGAAAGAGAAAAATGTTAATATGTTTCATAGTGATGTTTATGTTCCATACAAGGAGTATCGGTGGTTCCTTATTTTATTTACTTATTTTTTTGATAAAAATCCCTAATTTGTTTAACCAATCACCGAGTACATTATTTTTCGCGTCTCAGACTTAGCCTCCTGCGGAGAAGTCTTTTGTTTCGTTTGAAATTTCTTGGCACTATATTCTACCTGTGATTGGGCCGATAGAAACCTTAAAAAAACTGAAACACTGACCCTGGCTGGTTGTTGTACCAACGGCCGTTTCATTGTAATACGTAAACGCTTTTTGTTTGAGGACATTTTAGACAATTCCGTTTCGAGTTAACAAGTTTCGTGATGTAAGGTCACGCGAACATTTGAGACTATTAAACTACAAAAGTTTAGTACGACTCCGCAAGTGGGTAGGTACTACCTAATCTTATCTCGTAGATATTGTCGCATCAACGATTTCTACGCTTCTCTGACCGGTTTCTAAATGCTATTTTATAATAATAATATAATCTTGTATTTGTTTTGGACGGTGAATAGAAACACATTAAAAAAAAAAATAATAATAATCCTGTGTACTTACAGTGTACATATTTGATGAACGTCAGCATCAAACAGTTTATTTTTTACAATATTGTCAACTCTCATCGTTCGTCATTTTACCAACGCACTGGTTAGAACGCACTATTTTGTATGCAGGGGTAGACAAACCACATGTTGGCCCAATGTTCTGAAAAATAATCGATCTTCGACTACACCTAAGTACTAAGGTTATAATTAATTAAAATATTTTCTATTCGGGAATAATTCATCACATCTGGGTATTATTGTAGTAATTGAAAGAGTATTTTCTTTTTATTGGGCTATTTTAGAAATCGTATCACATTCGATAATTTTTAGAGATCGACTAATTAGGGAGATATAGCATATTTCTACTAAACTGTATGCGAGTGAAATAATAATTTTGTTTACGTGGTTATTGTAAGGTCAACATTTGATTCATTAATGTACAATGTACTCTGGATTTTTTCGACAAATAGAATATAGTATAAGAAACAGTATAACAACATTAAAGTCAATATCCATCTAATACTTACATCTATATCTATTAGCTTGAGTTTAAATATTTTAAGACACTTTTGATTTATTAAGGATTCAAGACAGTTTACAATCTATTTCTTTCATTATTTTATTCATGTTTTTCAATAGTCAACAGTTAATACATGATACCAACTTATTTCATATTATTTATTCGATATTGTTCATACTATCAGATTAAATAGGGGTTAACAAAAATAGGCTTTCCACCTTATTTTGTTATATTAAACCTGCTTCATGTTTCCATAGACAATACACTACGATTATCGAGCTTGTGGCTTCTAATAAATAACCGTTGGCACATAGTTCTATAGCACTACATAGCACTACTCAGCTCACTTCAGATTGTATTTTTCACAAATCGAATATTACATTTTATAAATAATGGATTTTAAATGGAATGATTTGGAAAAAAATACTGTATTCAATATTAAAATGTAGATACGTAAGAGGATTATTTTACATAACGTCCATTTATTGAAACAGTCAGTACTAGACCTCTGTGACCTTCAAGGATGCACAAACTCTTATAGGTTACGGGAGTTATTTAAGAGATTAAAAACTCTCCCATTGATAAATAACTAATGGAAAAAATTTACATTTTTCGTTATGTAAAAAATATTAGTATAAAACATGACTCACGTGTTTTTTTTCCGTCTCAAAATTAAAAAAAATGTCAAAATAATGACTGTTTATTTTTTATTTTCCATATTTTATCAGAATTAATATAAAATAATTTATAAGAACTGCATGTTTTTAATTTTTAAAAAGTAATTGTTTGATGTCTTAAAAAAGTCAGTGTATTATTTTTATTTGTGTATTATTTTAAACATTTCATTTTTCTACTATTTCTAGCAATTTTAGTACTGTTTTTTTTTGAGTTACAACTAAATAATTCATATGAATTTAATGAAAAATATATTGAAAAATTACTTATTTAAAGTATTGATGTTGCATTTAAACTTTTTGTGACTTACGTTACCTTTAATTTTCACCCAGGGCAAAATTAAAACATTATTTTTATTATACTTCTAAGCTGTACTTACCACCAATTTTTATGCCATTGAAAAACTGCGTGTAAATATTTAAATATAATTTGCTAATAAACTTTGAGTTTAAAAAATAATTTTGTGAATATGAAAATTAACTGAATTTAGGTATATTCCAAACTTTGCATAATGACAAGAAAAAAAAAATCCATTTTGTAACCTTTGTAATATTCTTAGTACGCAATTACTCATCAAAACAAAAACTTCTTGTAGTAAATCATTTTATAACGATATGATTAACCGAGATAATAATTCAACTGCTTAAATAAGTGTTAAAATAAATAAATTATTAACATTAACACTTGAATCGTTCTTAAACTAACCTCAAATGAATTTATGGATTTTTTTTTTTTTTTAATAAATAAGTTTAGACTTCATAGTTTTTTATTCATTCTCTGTCCATGAAGTTTTTACTGAAATTTAAAATGGAATTTCAATTTAGATGCACACTTTATAAGACAAATACAGTGCACACATTTGTAATTATGACTGCCCACTTTGATTTTCAGAATGCACACATTGTGTCACTTTACACAGTATTTCAGGCGCTCGCTCTAAGTTTCTTTGACAGTGTCAAATAACTATTGTTCGTACTAAGACGTATAATTTTGCTAAATCCTCGGTTTTAGTGGTGTAAATTGAAGATAAGGGGACGTTATAAATGACGCAATTCCAAGGGTCTACATTTAATAATAATAATAATAATAATAATAATAATAAAAGTAATAGTTGTAATTTATATTAATATTAGTAAGGCACACGGATCCAGAGTGAGTATCAGGAACGACGATAATTTTGTTACAAAACACATATGTAAAATTTAAAAACCATACATATTTCGCACCATGGTATTCTTCGTTTTTCAGGTGATATCTGGTGGGTGTGTTAAATTTGAAAAAAACAATAAATAATATCTTCAATAAAACGATTCTGAGTTCAATTTTATATTGTTTTATAATATATTATATTATATTATAAGGAGCTTAAACTTATACAAGAAAATTTCACTCAAAAATTAAAAATTTCATTATTATCACAAAAATTTTTTATTTTTACTCAGCCATTTTCACATCCCATTATGAACTGAGATCAGGAAAAAATATTTTGATGAGAAATGTAAGAAAAAAATTAATAATAAAAAAAAAAGAAAATCAAATATTACAAATTTACTACCACTAAAATATTTTCCACATTATTTTCTATTTATATTTCAATTTTTATAGAGTTTGAATTAATAAAATTAAAGCCACTTTTGTCAAATTTTGAGTAGTTTTTCTCAGATTTTGGAGAAATTATTGAGAATTTCGATAAATAACCTCCCAAAAGTACTTAAATGATCAAAATTGTGATTCGAAAACTGACTGGTCGAATTTTTTGGACAAGTTTTTCTATAAGCAAACGTGTACGAATAAAAAATAAAAATAATAATAATAATAATAATAAACATAATTATATGAACATTAGCTTCTTCACTTCATTCAAAATCTAAAATAAATACCTTGTTTACATAATTTTTTAACTTGATAATAATAAGTATAATTTATTAGAATAACAAAATCAAAACTTCTTTTAACATTAATTATTTTACTGAACTGATCAATTATTTGGTTTATGTTTGTAATTACTTCCGACAAACAGAAGTAAAACGACCTCCAGAAGGTTGCTAAAATTTTTGCCCTCAAGGTAGAAAAACTTCTTTCAACAGTGACTACAACCATTTGCAAAGTACATATAAAGTATGATCATAACTTGAAATATTGTAGGAAATATAACATTTATGTCATATTCTTTTAAAGTGTCTAATGTAGTATGATCGTAAAATTTTACTACTACTCCAATGACCCAATCACCTGTTGTATTTTGAAAGTATAGTAAAAAAAAAAAAAAAAAAATTACACCTCTATACACCACAGTCGTAGTCGTGTTCAAGAGATGAATATACATTTTGAACTCTTTTTGTATTACATTATACGATAATAAGTGTTATGATAAATTATTTGTAATCAACAAAATTAAATCATTATGATTTCAAATAAAAATTAATTTCAGTCTATATAGAAAAAACTATTACTATTATTAAACACTCACCTCAAATGATTCATCCCTAATATTAGTTGTGTTTAAGTAAACTCAACGTTTTTTTTTTTTTTTCAATAATTCAAAATATATTGAGTGTACAATATGTTATGGAAATTTGAACTATACGCTTTGTGCGTGTGTGTAGTTACAGTTGAATAATAATTAACAATTGAAATCGATGTACTACTCTGCTCTTTTAAAATGCAGTACTTACTACTTATAATATGCGGGTAGCGGATATAACGGCGACCACTATTCACCGACCAAGCGATTTTTATCGTTACCATCATTGAGACATGCATTGCTTGCCGAAACCGTGCGGGCATCAAATTATTATTTGAGACATTTGTTTTAAATAATTTATACTTAAACGTTAAAACGTTTCAATCAATGTTAAAGTTATCATTATTTTTATTATTATAATTTATGCTTATAAAAAATAAAATTAAAAAATAAAATATTATCTTTTTTTCTGTCCACCGAACGAATTTTGTCGAAATACTTATTTTATACGGCTATAGAGGAAAAAGTTCATTGACGATTTTTGAGATTTTTTTAGAGAATTAGATATATGTATGGATGAGGTCATATTAAATTTTCAAGTCTTGTTATCAAGAATTAATAATTTTATGTAATAAAAACTTACAAATACAAGAAATTTCTAACATTTTCAAAATGTGCTATACCTGACTCAAAATTGGTCAAATATTTCGACATTTTTATGAAGAATTCTTGTTGCTATTTTTATTAGTTGGTGGAAGTCTAAATTTTCTAGTTACATTATTTTTGATGTTATGTTAAAAAACAAATTTTTCAATTTTACGAATATTCTGATAAGAGCATATTTTACAGTTTTTTGTCGATTTTTCGAAAATTTTTTCTCTTTTTTGGGAAAAGCATTGAAAAATCGGAAAAATAACTTGTTAAAAGTACCATCTGGGTGTGATTTCGGATTTATAAAGTTACTAATTGAAACTTTTCGATAAATATTTCTATAAGAAAAAGAGCTTAAAGAAAAATACAAAAAAAATAAACATCGTCGTTAAATCATAAACTTCTTCGTTCCGCTTAGAATCTAAAATCGAACGTTTAACAGTAGAGCATGCGCTCGATAAACTATTGATCTGAACGCAAAACGTGAGGGTCTCGATTGGAGAAGAAGACGTCGATTTTATTATAATATAAGTTTACAACTGTTTATTTACTAGAGAACTGTATATTTAATAGGAAATAAAAAAAAAGCCGGACATACTTTGCACGATGGGTGTACTTCGCACGACGGGTGGTATTCTCTTGACGGGCGTGTTAAATTTTTAAGAAACGATAAATCATTTCTTCAATAAAACGATTCTGAACGAAGGAAGTTAATAATATAAGAAAAAAAAAAATTTTCAAAAAATGTCGAAAATTTTTTTTCTCATTTTTAAAATTTTCTTGCGCCAAAATCTTTTTTATAGGATTTTTTATCTATGTTTAAATTTTCATAAAAGTCGGATCAAAAAATGATGGTTCCCGAGTCGTTTTTGTCAAATTTTGGGTAGTTTTTCCAAAAAAAAAAATTGAAGAATTGAGAAATTCAAAAAATGACTTCTCTAAAGTACAATCTAGAGGCAAATCAAATTTCAAAAAGTTATTGATTGAAACTTTTGGACAAGTATTTCTATACGAAAAGTTGTACACAGAAAAAAAAAAAATAAACATCATTGTAAAAACACTAGCTTCTTCACTTCATTCAGAATCTAAAATATCGAATTACGCAGACTAAATTGAATCATTCAGATTAAAGCTAGAGTTCAAAAGCGTAGGTCGAATTCAAACAGTCTAGATAAATAAGTCTGTACTCGTATAATGTTCGCGTTAAGAAAAGACCCGAATTTCCGTTTCTTCGATCTCGACAATATTTTGGGAAACCGAATATCTCGTCATTACTTCGAATATTTACTTGTTTCTTATGGGTACATAAATCACAATTGACAACAGCATTACATTTTTTTATTTATTTTTTCAAAATATTTAAAAATAAATAGAATATTTATGTTTTATTTACTCATGATAAGTCATAATTTTTTAATTTAATACCCAAGTTCTTCTGTCATCAAAGAGCTTCCGTTGTCAAATCTATTATTCCATTTATTCCACCATGAAACTTTGGGCAATTATTTAGGATATATTTGACCTTTAGTTCTCATTGCCACAGTCGCACGAAAGGTTATAATTCATTCCCCTTTTAAACATTAGGTGTCCACTTTTTCCATGTTTTTTCCTAATCGGTCTAAAATTATCCATTTCTGTCTTGGTAGGCCAAAACCTGCAAACGGCTTGTACGGCTTCCAAGTTACTACCCAATTGTCCTTTGCCCTAAAATTACTCTGCTTTAACATTGCTACAGACTGCTATGTTGGGTTTCTTGTTTTCAACAGTATTTGATGAACTATATCTATTATTCTATTTAAAGAAGAGTACTTTTTCTTCATGTTTTCTGAATATTCTACAGAGAGCTTATTTTCTTCTGAACTTAACAGTTGTAATATTCGTTAAGACACAAAGCCAAGCCAGCGGAGTTCATTTAACCGTTACACTTGTTGTTAATCTTATAGCGTTGTCCATTTGAACACTCAACTTTCTAATATGGACAAAATCCTCACCTTAAATTGAAACAGCCAATTTTCGACTGCTGAATACACGCCTGCAATTTAATAATTTTCTTTTCGGTTACACTGTTAAAGTAGTTAGCAGATTGTATGAATGATTTGGTTTGGGACGAATAAGAGCAGATCTGGAAATACTTTTCATATTATTTTATTCTATCTATATTTTAATTTTCATAAAGTTTGGATTTAAAGTAGTTTTTGTGAATTTTTACTGTAGTTTTTCCTACATTTTGAGAAAACTATTGAGAATTTCGAAAATTATCTCTCTTGAAACTACCATCTAGGGACGAATTCTGATTCAAAAAGTTGCAATAAGTCGAAACTTTTGACCAAGCTTTTCTATATGAAATAGTCTATACAGAAAAAATATAAAATAAATGAATAAAAATCATAGTAAAAACACTAGCCCTTCGCTCCACTTAAGATCTAAAACGTAGATATACAATTATAAATATATAGATAATTGAAATTATACTGAAAAATAATAATTTTTGAAGGTCTCTAAAATTGACTAATGCATTATACTTGTCATAAATTCTTAAACCGTTTTTGTATTTTTAATAAGTGCTTGAAAGGTATATTTTTTTAATAAATACTATATTAGGTAATCGTAAATTAAAATAAAGGGTAGTACCTGTAATTACGTCTCCTTCCACTTAAAGTGTACCATTATTGTTTTTAGAAAATAAATTCAATGATTTATTTACTGTTCCTAGAAGCACAGATTATAAAACAAATACGTTTTATAAGAATAAAAAATATTCAAAGAAAATACGCAATTACGGAAAACACATTAATAAAATATATTATAATAGGACTTCTGTGAATATTGTTACATTGTCTTAATATAAATTTAATAAATTTAATTGTTATTTTTCCGAAAACAAATAATTGCAGTAAAATATACCTTGTCGGACATTTTTCGATAACAATGAATCGGTGACGTAGAAAGCATCCAAACAACGCCCCCGGAAAATCAGGAGAGAGTACGCTCTTGTTACAATGAAAAACACATTAATATTTTATATTTAATAATCATTTATTATTATCGTATTGTACAATGCGCCTACGATATTTACTCTATGTAATAATGTTTCGATATTGGAATTATATACTTCAAAAGCTTTTTTTTTTTCTACGTTTTTTAAGGCTGAAAACTGAAAAGTCATCAATAATTTCGTGGCAGCAAAGGTTTTTTAATTCGTGTTCTATAGTCATACGGACAGAGAATAAAACTATAAACGATTTCCACCTGTTCGCTGCCTCTAGACGATAATAATAGTACATATTGTACACGCACCGTTTACTCTGTTTGTGTACACACGATCACAAAAAACGATATGCGCAAAACAAATACATACGCGCGCGTTCAGAATAAAACAACACGTCCCATTAGAGCACAATGCCATAAATATATTTTTAATTGTTTTTCGGCGTCAAAAATGAATGGGAAATTCGAAAATTCTTGCTTAATATTTATTTTTTGATTATGACTGAAAACTTAGGACAACTCGGGTTAGTAGATTTCGCTTGGCTCAACCATTAATACATATTTCTTTTTTTAACTATTGGCTATTCTAAGAATGACCTCACTTATGAGTCTACCATCATTCGAAACTATTTTAGAAATCGTAGAAAATTTGTTCTGCTGGGACAAGGAATGATTGACATATTTTGGAATTGAAATTATCTAACAACTCAAATGGGTTGACTCTATGTAGCCCATTCGTTTTTTTAAATTTGTTTAATGTTTATTTACTCGAAAAATAGTTGTAAATTTTGATAATAAACTAAAAAATTTCTAGCTAAATATTCGCAATGTAAATTTCCATCTGTGCACCAAGTTTCATAAAGATTGGTTAAACCAATTATTTTTTTATATGCGTTTTAGTGTGTAATTTTATGCTGTTTAGCTTTTATAAAAATAAAAAATAAAACTTATGATTTTCGAGATTTTTTTTAGTACCATTAGTTATACATATGAGTAAGTTTGTAACAAATTTCCAGCTCTAAATATTCATACATTAAAATTTTTTTAAATAAAAGTTACAAAAAAGTAATTACTAAATAACTCAAATTTATTTCATGATAATAATTATTTGGGTATTTCCGATAAATTTATCAGTACTTTTTCCGATTATTTTTCAATTAAAACCTAATAAAACTTTTAATTATTCGTCTATAAAAAATTTTATTACACCAAAATATTTGTCTTGTAATTTTTTATCTATCTACCAAATTTTGTAAATATCTTACCAATTAATTTTTATATACATTGAAGTGTGTAATTTTAAGGTAAAACTAATGAATTCTGTCAAGATGCTATCAAGATTCTGTCAAAACTTTAAACAGTCATAAAACAAAAACTTGACTTAAGATTTTTGAAATTTTTTCAGTTCCACACATTTAATGTTTGTATTAAATTTTCAAGTCTTAATATTCAGACATTAAAATTTTATGAATTAAAACACGAACCAAAAACGAGACATTTCCAATATTTTCAAACTTCTGTACTTACCTAAAAATTGGTCAAATGATTTGAAAATTTAATACGGTATGCTTGTGGTTGTTATTAGTAATTGGTGAAAGTTTAAACTTTCTAGCTTCATTATTTTTGAAGTGATGTTAAAAAAATAAAATTTGGGTAATGACGTTTTAGATTTTGAATGAAGCTAAAAAGCTAGTGCTTTTACAATAATGTTTATTTATTTTTTATTTTATTTTCTGTTAACACTTTTTTGTATGGATCTATTTGTCCAAAAGTCTCAATCAGTAACTTTTTGAAACTGCATTAACCTCTAGTTGGTACTTTAAACAGGTCATTTTTTGAATTTCTCAATTCTTCTTTATTTTTTTTTTTTTTTGGAAAAAACTATCCAAAATTTGTCAAAAAAGACTCGGAAACCATAATTTTTTGATCCGAACTGTATGAAAAATTTAACAAAGATAGACAATAATATAAGAAACATTTTGGTACAAGAAAATTTTGAAAATACTTTAAATTTCCACAAACCCACCAAGAATAGCTGACCCGAGGAGCGAAGAATATCCGGAATATAAAGTATGTCTGGCTTTCTTACCTTTACTTTACTTTACTTTTTTACCATTTTTGTTGATTTTTTGGTAGTTTAGACATGTGCTTTAAGAGAATTTTGAGAAATGACCTCCTTAAAGTACCATCTAGACAAAATTTCCGATCTATAGAGTTACTAACCGAAACTTTTGGACCAGAACTCGTGATAACATTCATACGGGGATTTTAGTTATTCAGTCATAACTCTAAAAACAGTAATATAATATTTTAGGATGGGTATAAAATTGTTGTTTTAATAAATTTTACTGATTTTTCATAATATTTTAGAATACAATTTTAAAGATCAAAGTAACCGCTTATACAAAAAAAAAAAGTTTTTGAATACCAACAAACAGTTCTATATTTAACGAAGTATCTGAAAAAAATCGCCGTGAATGCAATATCATTATACTCAACACCCAAGAAGCCAACTTCAAAAGTTTAATGAAATTGGTTTTTACTTCCCTCAACCATTTCATTTGAAACCATACTTGGTAATAATAGCAACAAACCTCGTTCTCTGACAATATGTCTATCCGATGTCAAGTTCTCCAAGTATGGACTCCATAACTCATCTACGCCCAAAGATCTCAGCATAGATTAGACAAAATTAATCTACAACAACGATACAGAAAAGTTTTGAGTAAATTGTTGGGTAGAAAATGTCATGGTGAAACAAATATGAAATATTCGTATTGAATACATTAAATGTCAACTTTTCCTGTTAATTTCAATTAGGAAGTGACGCTAAGTGACCTGAACATACTATACAATAATACATAATCTCAGTAGCCGGTTAAATTTCTTCATTCTGAAAACTCGGATTACTAATTTACATATTGTTGTAGATGACATTACTAATAATTTGTTGTCTGCTTATCTTGATGCTTCTGATTTTAGTATTAATTTGTCCTCTTCTCTTGCTCCATAATATTCCATTTTACCATTTCATTGGGGTACCCATTGGTTATTTTTCGCCCATTTTATCATTTTTGAAATCATTTAATAATTTAATTATAACTAGATTTAGACTTATTATATACCTATTACACAATAATTGTAAACCAAAAAAGCGGACATACTTCGCACGATGGGTGTACTTCGCACGAAGGGTGGTATTCTCTTGACATGTGTATTGAATTTTAAAGAAACGATAAATCATTTCTTCAGTAAAACGATTCTGAACGAAGGAAGTTAATAATATAATATAAAAGGTGATATCTAATTTTTTAATAGAATCCTGACAAATACATATATCATATATGCATATGTAAAATGAAATGGTTATTTACTTCATTCATAATTGAAAATAAAAATCGTTGTAAAATCAAAAGCTTCTTAATTCCCTTCCGAATCTAAAACAAATGAATAACATTTATTAGTGGTATTATGTTGTATGTATCAAACATTGTACGATGTTATATTGAGTTCCATACCGTAAACTCTGTTACAAAATATGTAGCACAATACATAATTGTGTTGAGAATCAATATTTATAAATTTGGTTATACATACATAAATGGTACGTAGATATATACACACACACTTTCACAATACAAGTATTATTTGCTTTAGATGTTTGAAATTAATAGTAATACATAATATTTAATTTATAATGTATTTTCATATTCGCACTGCTAAAAAATTTTGCTGATGTTTTGGTTAATGAGTTCAACCCAATATCAAATTAAAATAATGAAAAAAAATGCAAAAATTTGGAGTGCCGGGAGGGAATCGAACCCGGTACTGTCGCGTGCAAGGCCTGGTTCGTTTCCACTTGGACACAAAACATTATTTGATCTTATAGGTGAAATAGTAGGTATTTAATATAATAGTCGAAAATATTGAATTTTCAAAATAGAATAAAATAGTTAGAAAACTATTGTTGCACGTGGATTTTAATTCACACCATCGTATACAGCGTCGAAAAA
>JAIPRM010006528.1:0-18539 GCA_025469315.1 Stegophylla sp. TES_Ste_2020 | reverse complement strand
TTTGAATGTTCTTTTTTTTAAGCTATTATTTTTTTTTTGTAGTTAAGCTGTTTTTGTATAAATGTTCGTATAAATTTTGCCCAAATGATATGTATTTTTGGACAATTCGCCCAAATAAAATCCACCCTGTCCACCCGAGTCCTCTGCGTAAGTATACTGTATACAATAATTACCGTAGTGCGAGTGTCGGTGACACGTATGCAATAGGTAAATGTGAGGATGTGATGCCTAAAAGTTTTACTTTAGTTTATCCATTTTACGTAATTTCTTCGTGTAGCTACTCTTATATTAATACCTTTTAAACAACCATACGATACACCACTGTCGTGTTTATAAAACGTTGATAATACTCGATTATTGGATCGTCACAATGCGTTTAGCGTGGTATCATATAATATTATAATATGTGTACTTAGACACCCGTGTAATATGCTCGCGCCTGATAATCCAGGCTATTCACCTGTTATATATACATACCTCTGCATCGACCTAAGAACCACTTAACCCCGTTTTAAAAACTCGTCGACCTCTAAATCCTCCGTCAACAATGATCGCGTTTATCGTACAAATATCGTTTCACATTTAAACCACCCACTACTACACTGTGTGCAAGCTGTATATCTATCATCACATGTACCTGTACAATATCACTACGTATACACTATAACGTAGTAATAACGTGCCTACGACGCAACACAACAAAATGATAACGCTGTTATTTCACACTGCACCGCGTGTACTTTTATTATTATTATTATTATTTTTGCTATCTTTATCATCGTCGTCGTCATATTATAATAATATAATATACGCATTTATTCAAATATTATTATAATAATCATTCAAGTGAGTATTGTGAGAGTGCGCGCGCGTGTACACACAATGGCTGTTATAAATCCGTATTATTCTCGTGTTGTGTGTAGTGTGGTACCTACATACAAACGGGATGTTTATAATAAGACGTGTGTACTACAACGAGCTAAGGTTCAAAATAAAACGACATGGTGTTAGAATAAAATAATTATTGTGCTTACATCACTAATTTTCTGCGTTCTTTGTCTTCAGTAACGGCGCCGAAAACGAAAAATGAGAAAATTTTATTGATCCTATACACTCCTGGCGATGTCTTAAAGATGACCCCTCGTCCCTATAAAACTGCAGTCCTTCCGACCTATAATGTATTACGAGTGTGTTATCACTAGGGCTAGAGACTTATAGAAGTTAGCATGTTTTTCAAAAATCATTCAAATCATAGCTAAGGAATATAGAAATGCATTTTATAACACCAGGAGTTGTATGCATTTATCTTTAATTGGCATATTTTGCATATTTAGCTCTTTTTTCGATAAAAGTTCATATTTCAGTTATATTTGAATTTTAAGTGCATATTTCACACATTTTCAATATTTAATTTGAGTTTTCTTGATGTCAGAAAATTTTTCCCTAAATAACTGAAAAGATAAAGTATTATTTGATATTTAATTTTGTTTAAATGTTAACCTAAAAAAAAAAGAATAAAGATTTAAAAAAAATTTTTATAAATAATAAAAAAAGAATTAATAATACATAATACATTACAATATTTAGATATTTTGAGTTTTTAAGTAAAATTAATGTTTTATAAGAGATTATTTTAGCATTTTTGCATATTTTTAGAGTATAAATGCATGCATATTTTAAGGTTTTTTAGAGCTATGAGTCCCTAGTCCTAGATATCACGTTCTAGGTGCATCGGGTGAGTTGGTGAGATTACTATTACGTCTTGACGCTGACCACCGTGGGGTTCCGTGGTGCCTTAGTGTTCACGTCGAGTTTACGACGTGCCCTCCTCACGACAAACTGTCGAGATTGTCATCTACGATCAACTCCTACGGTTGTTATTTAACGAACCAAGAGAAACGACGGAATAAAAAAATCACAGCAAAGTTTTAGACGTTTCTCACTTCGGTCATCTGCTCTCGTTTGATAGAACCAAATTAAAAATATTGTGGAAACATTGATACCTTGCTTTAAAACTTATTATAAAAAACTTATCTTAAATTTTGAAGCCGGCAAACATTTTAATTTATTTTTAATTTTTTTGCTGTACCTAGTGTTTACCATCTGTAATGACCTGTAGCTACAGTGGAAGTATTTTTGTTACGCACCACGGACGGTTATGATAATAATATAATATAGTCGTACTATACATTATATTATTATCATAAGTAGGACCCGGATTTAAATGCACAAAAAAACAGCCAAAAATGTACTTAAAAAATGAATTTTATTGCGAAAATGTACTGAAAAAAGGTCCTGTACATTTTATTAATATTTTAATTTATTTTACCATTTGCCGTCAGTCGAGTTCAGGTGACCATAAAGTAAAGTGACCATAAGTAAAGATAAAATTCAAACTTTATGGCAGTTACAGAGAGATTTATAGATATTAAGGAAAAAAACCAAAAAACCTGGATAGTAATATTTTTAATTAGCTAAATTTAAATTATTGACTTGTGTAATGTACAGATATTATAGATTAAAATTGTAGGTTTATTGTTCAAATATGCATTAAAACGAATAAAAAGACTGAAAAATGTTGAAATATGCCCTAAAAATTAAAAAACGTCGAAATATACAAAATAAAAGTTTTAGTTTTGAGGTCTCTGTCACATGAAACAAAATTTTGTAGTTGAAAAGCATTTCCTAAGATCACCCAAAAAAATATGCATTTTGCATTAAAATCCTGGCCCTAATCATAAGTAACCATATTATATTGTTAGCGTATGTATTATTTATATTTGTAATATTAATGTAATAAAAATGTTATACTGTAATATTATGTCAAAGCGAGATACTCGTGTTATATAGCGTCTTTGGCATAAACAACATATGTTGTATGGGTATATCATCTGGTATACGGTGTGAATATTTTGTACTCGAAATTTCATTAGTTCTGTTGTATATCTAAGCATCGGCGTTGGTAATTTAACAACAAAAATACACGACCGTTTGTTTCCTTTCCACCGAGGACTATACTGCACAATGTATATATAATGTATATATAGACGTTGTAGAAAACAAGACAAGGAGAATGAGAAAAAAACTGCCCGAACGGCTCTTAGTCGCCGCAGCCTCTCGTCGTCGTCGTGACGAACGGAATACGACGAAATTCATTACCATAAATTATATGTAGGTACAGCGGTGTACCTGTGTAAAGTATATATATTCGTATATTGTAATATGCCAGCAATATAGCGTACAGTTAATCGTGCGCGTGTATACGTTATATAATAATATGCATACACTGATATTATATTTTTGTTTTTTTGTGGACTTTTCAGTGGTTTTTTTTTTCTTTCTGTCTTGTTTTTTTACGCCGTAGCCGGTTGACGACACAGAACCGTACAGTGTAAAAGTATTTCAGTATAAACGAGTCGACTGCATCCGAATTGTGTCTAGAAATAAAAATTTAATACTTAAGCAAGACATACATTACACTAATATTTTCTTTCCCGTTTTCACAGTTTAGGGCTATGATTTTTAACACCTATGTTATCCTATGGGTTGAATTGTTATTTTTTTTTCTTTAATGTAGTCTTAAAAGTTTAATAATTTCTGAAATTCTTTTTTAATATTACATCGATTTGTCACCTTATACTTATTGCAAAAATGTATGAGACTTTAATTTTACAAAATCAAAATCATTATTGTATTTTTTCGCCATTTTATCGTTAATTAATAAACTGTCATTTATTAAAATGTAGAATCTTTTAACTATTTCTGGTTAGTTTAATAAAAGTATCAATTAATCTTTTAACACTTTTAGAAACTGACAAATATCGGGTGTGTATTGTCTAAAACATAGAATTAAAACGTGAGTGGAGCGATTCGTTGGCATATGTAGTTCTCATAGTCGATGTCTTAAATTTTTACAACATTTTTGCGAAAATCTCGATTTATATAATATTATCAAAAACGTAATAATTGGTAAATTCTGGAATTTAATTATTAGCTGAAAACTCCTAATTGAATCAACGGTACAACATGTGTACAACCTCTTTTAGATGTAGAAATGTTAAACCAATTTCAAGTATTTACTTATATCATTATACCGTTATTATAATTCAATATTAATATATTACCTGTCCTGGACGGCTGCTTATTTCACCATTTTGCGTTAGAATAATTTAAACGGACGTCTATCAGCCACTGAAATCAAAACAAATGAGATTTCGCGTTTAATCACATCGATTGCCTACTGCAGCAGCTTAGTTGCTTTATATTTTAAACACCGACCTGGTTAGGTTATAAAGTAAAAAAGGACGTACTTCGCAACTTGGGTATTCTTCGCACCTCGGATGGGATATTCTTGGCGGATGTATTGAATTTTAAAGAAACGATAAATTATTTCTTCAATAAAACGATTCTAAGCGATGCTACAGTTAATATACAATAATAGTAATTGTCAATATGCTTATTACCAGGGCTCGGAAGTTCTAGCAAACGCATATTATTCTTGGTTCGTCCTAGAACATCCAAAGTAAGATACAAATATGTTTCACTCTACTTTGATGTCATACACGAAATTTTATTTTGCTATTTTTTTGCATATTTACAGTTTTTACTGCTATTTTGCTAATTTAAGTTTTTTAGTGCTATTTTTGGGTATAAAAAACTATATATTTTCCTCAAATGATATTACAGTCGATCAATTTTCATTTTCATTTTCATCAAAATTTTAAATCTAGAAGTAATTTTTCATCCCAATGTACAACTACTTTGTAATACAATTTTAATAAATTAAAATTAAGTTAAGTTTCCTTTGTTTTTGTTTCACGAAACATGATTCTTTTACGTTGTAAATGTAGATCTATTCATTTTAAGTTAAGTAAAGATATTCTCACCTAAAGCCTCTATATAAATGTATGTATGAATGTATGACGTATATATCCATCGATCAGAACGTCTGCCGTCCGAGCCGAAATAAATCGATTGTAACTAATTCTGCCATTTCACACGTATACGTAGTTTTCGCTAAAATTGTCGAAACTACCGCGAATTTGGTTGATTTGAAACTAATGAGCCCGTTTTGTATTGACTATTTATCGAATAATTCGGTACCTGCGTGCGGGACAGCGCAGACATTATTTAATCATTGAAATCACACCCATCAATTTCAGATTGAATTTCGTTTCATCTCGGCGTCGGGTTTAGTTTCATTGCCTGTTGTTGTTGTATTCGCTCCATTTATTTCCACGGTCATAAAGTCTAAACTGTACGCGTTTGGATGTGAAATGTTGGACCTGAAACACATACACCTATATATCATATTACGTGTGATCACACATACTAGTCCATAGATACGCGTGTAATTTATATGCGAGTATAAAATATAATAATATCAAGTACAAGTAAGCTCTGAAAACGTCAATTATAATTTTGACACTTATAATACATGACGTATAATACGAATTATAACTATAGCGTTCAATAGATTTGATTCTGTAAATAAAAAAAAATAAAAGGGAATCGATATTTAAAATCACTTTTTTTTTCAAATCTTTATCGATGGTTATTAATCGAATTCAGCTCTCATTCTTGGCATTGTCAATGATTACACGGTCACGTTGCGTCATGTCACATCATGATATATGTCACTCCAAAAGCGATTTGTCGTAAAATGTACTAACGATATTTGACAGAATTCGAAATTAGATAAATGCCCCCCGTGTATATACCTACACAGTATATGTATTCTTCTAGTCAGTATAATAATTACATTAGTATACTACTTATTTATACGATACTGTATATAATATAGGTACTTATAGTTTAGATCAGGGCTTCCCAACCTTTTTTACTTGACGGCACACTTGATCATTTTATAAATTTTTACTGCATTCTTCCATGTCAATGATATAACAATTGTAATAAATAATATAAAATATATAATGAGAAAAATTATTTTTATGTGTGTGTGTGTGTGTGTGGGAAAAAAGTGAAAATATTAAGTTAATTTGAAAAATATAAATTATTTTGTCAGTAAGTGCCTATGATTTTTGGTTAAATTAAATTTATCAGTAAAAAAAATTATAGTAACAATAATAATACAATTTTAAAATAATTATTTTCGAGGGGTACTCGAGAAAATTTGTGTTCACACAAATCAGTTGTAAGTTGGTATGTTAATGCCGAGTAAAATTAAGTTTGAAAATTAATACAACCGACGGCTGTTCTCCATATACAGCAAACAATACACTAGCAATAAAACGAAAATTCTATGTTGGAAATTAAGAATAAATTCGGTGATCGTAAAACGTACAAACATTATAATATGCTTAACCGTGCGTAATATGATGTTTATTCCTAAACGTCAAAGTAGTTTACAATTCATCGTAAAACAGCTTACATTGTATTACAATAAACGTATGTGTACAGTTTATAGGTTTAATAATAATAATATAATAATGGAGTATCAATGCATTTTTAATCTGCGTGCCAGAGTGTTTGGTTTGTCTGAGTATATCATAATATAATATATAACTCACGGTGGCTTATAGTAATTGTTATGATTTTTTTTTTTATTGTTTCAGTCTTTTCAAGGCAGTCAAGGAAGAGCATATCTTTTCAATTCTGTGTGAGTAAAACTATTATCTCGTAACTATTATGATCAACGTATATTGTACCTTTTTCTGGTTTTGAAATAAGATTAAAAACGATTATTACGTTAGCGCAGCTCCGTGTAATTTTGTACGCATCAAATCGTATATTATATTATTTTCCTCGGGCCCTCCCCGTCCCCCCCGACATGGGTGTCGAATGGGTTTATCTCTTGGTATAATAATTATTGGATGTTCATGTTGTTCTTTCTTTCGTATATATATAGTGTAAACGTTGGATGCGGACCAGCAGAAGAAAGAATTTTGTTAACCGGACTACATGCAGTGGCCGATATCTATTGTGACTGCTGTAAGACCACCCTGGGATGGAAATACGTAAGTGTATCATGATAGAAAATAACTAAATATCTTTTAATGAATGTTTTTTTTAATTCGTAAAACGATTAAATAATGATGAAAAATAATATAAATATGACCGTAAGGTTTTTTTTTTTTTTTTAATTTGTAACACATTTTCCGAAATAATACAATGAACATTAAAAAATATTTAACAGAAGTTAGAACTGCAGTTTATATGCATTTTATTAACAACGAACAATGAATTTTCTTTGAAACCGTGCAAGTATAATTTCATCTTATAAATGAGTATTAATTAACGTAACACATAGACTAAATAAATTTTTCGTTTTACGACTGGACTGGGTATAGGAAGTCATTAATTATTATAATACATATAATAATATATTCTATATTATAAAATGTATGTTCTGGAAATATGTATAATAAAACCGGAAATTTCGATATTTTCAATAGAGCCGCTTCTTTAAAAACGATAATATTATGCTGGTTATTGTAGGTACATAATATTATTGTTCCTCTCGAATCCATTAATTCGGTTTTTATTATTCTATTTTTCTATGCATTACTAAGTGTTCTATGTAGTAAATAAATAATTGACGCATACTAATTTTCCTGTTGTTGAATTTTTCGTGTTCGTATACAAAAAAAAAGAAAATAATATAATAATAATAACACATTACCTATATGGAAACGTTTACCAATTACCTTTCACTTGAATTTTATCCTGACAAAATAAAAATGAAATGATTTTTAAATAAAGTTCACGCAAATACGTATTTATAACGAATAAAATATAACATAAAAACGGATTTTTTTGTTTTTAATATATTTTTTCCACGAAAATGCATCGCGTGTAAAATTCATAATATTCTTTAATAATATACGAACCGGCAACGAGCGCGGTGTATCAGTTCATACTAGAACCCTGATCTTTAAATTTGCGTGTTTAATGCCACATATTTGCAATCCCTAAAATTGCATAAAATAACATTTAATACCCAATGCCACAATGGAATCTCGATGACTCACTAGAAAAAGTTCAGCAATTTTCTATACACTAGAGGAACTCATTTAGTTATTTACAGTTTCACAAATAGAAGAGGGCTCGGAGTAGAACTCAGTCTCCCCCCCTTACTTTCAACACAATCCTCTATCATTAAAATACACATCGATAGATATCACTAACTTCACGTTGTTTGAACAAATCTAGGCTTCCTTCTTCCCAAGGGAGTGAAATTTGCATATGATATTTTTACCGGGGTTAAGATTTTCTTAGTAAAATTGTATGGGGAGCAGTAAAATTATCCTGCGATACTTCTCTAAAAGTTTCGTATAGCTATAAACGTTAGATGGTACTTTAAACAGGTTACTTTTTCGAAATTCTTAGTATACTTTGCCAAAATTAGAGAATTATAATAATAATATTTCGAAAAAGCTAAAAAAAATGATATCGGATGACGGTAAGAATATTTATATCCTAGGCAAATCATCAGTCCTCTGAGGGGTGTATCCTTCTATCCTAGAATATTTTTACCAGGATGATAAGAGGGTATGATTTATTAACATGCTACACTGGGTTATCGAGATTCCTTGAACACCACCGAACCTATCGATAAAAAAAAAATACTATGTATACGACATCAAATCCAGTGTTATTATTCTGCGTGCGCACATATTTACAGGAACACGCGTTCGAGTCCAGTCAGAAGTACAAGGAGGGCAAGTACATAATCGAAATGGCACACATGATCAAAGAAAACGGCTGGGAGAGTCCACCAAAGAAATGATGAGCCGCGTTCACCACCGTCGTCTCCGTCTCTCTTTCTCTCTCTCTCTTTCACCACCCGTTTTCCGTTTCTCTCGTCAAATCTCTCTCTATTTCTATGTATATTACTCATTTTGTCGTAAATGTATCCCCCAGTAGCACTTTCCGTATCTCTCATTCTTATTTCCACTTGTTCACATTCGACCTCGGGACGTTTTTCCCGGACAAGTCTGTAGGATATGTCGCCGCCGCCGCCCGTGTCTAGCCGGTGAACTTTTTTCACCACGAATTTCATAAAAATATTGTCATCACGTTTTCATGACAAATAACGATGGATGGTCGTGTTATTTGTTGATGGCAACGGCGGCGTTGTACGACCACGATGGATGATACATATACAGTGATAATGCGAAAATGGTCGCCGCCGATAATTATTAATTAATTATTGTTGACGGACGGAGGGCCAAAATCTCAATATTATTTGCAACCGGAGTTACAAAACGTTAAGACGGGTCGTATAATAATATAATGTATTAGTAATTAACGCTAATGGTGTACCTATATATGTATAAATTTATTGTTTTAAGTGTTTATGTGATAATGTGACCGGTAAGAGTATAATATTATACAATAATTATTATAGTGAGATCGGCACTGTAAATCGGCAACGAAAACCAAATTTTTAGAGTTTACACACCTTCCAAAGCTTTTTATTCCATAATATTATTATACGTTTTACGACCGTGAAAACAGATTTGTCGTTCTGTTTTTGATATATTCGAAAGGGTCATAAAACGAAAAAAATTAAAAATAAAATTATTATATAATATATATTTTTTTGCGTTGTATGAAAAACAACATTGATAATATTTTTTCTTAACCTATTTATTATTATTATTAACGAAAAAAAAATTAATAATGATTAATGACTATATATTTTCGAACAATTAACACAGGGTTTCGTTTTAAACGTTGTTTTCATTAAATTTGAATTTGAAATCAATATTAGGCGTATTCTTTTTCGAAAAATTTCCGTCAACCAATTATATTATTGCTTGGTGAGATAATGTATTCTGTTTCTAGGTTTCTAGTGTTTGCGTGTAGTGTTTAATTTGTTTTCAATATAAATTAACCATTAAACCATATCCAAATTGTAAACCAATGGAAAAAAAAACATGCAGTTCTTGATAAACCAAACGTTTTTTAAAAATAATTCGTAATATTCACAATTCATTTTCAAACCATCGCTGCCGTGGACTTGCATGCAAATAATATTTCCCCTTTGTGGCTCGCGTGCACAGAGAAGTTGATATGATAGATCAATTCCACAATTAAATAATTCCACAGCCACTATCATATTATAATATTATCATCTCGGTCGACTTTACCTCATAATATTAATATAATTATTATTATTATATCGTATTGATTAGGTTGTTTCAGTGTTTCCATAGTCAGACTCGATTAGAATTATCAGATAAATGTCATTTTTTCACATACTTACAGATCACAGAGTATCTCTAATACGTATGTCAGTACGCTTAATTTTAACGACGAGTTAGCAGGTGTGTCGCGACCAAGGTTTAATATAATTTGGTCCCTTGAAATACATTCATCCATATACCGGACTATTATAATGGATACTCTGTGAAAGTATAGTGCGTGTTCAACTGTCATCTTGGCGATGATAATGCATCGAGTAGATAATGATAATTGTACATTAGCCTTAGTGTAAGTCAAATTATATATTATTTTAAAAGCCAAAATAATTATAAGCAGAAGACTAGTTCGTATCTATCCATATTCATATTATATAATGGTAATATTTATAATTAATTTTTCCTTTTTTTTTTTTCTATATTATAAATATATATTTCATATATTTATATATATATAATAAATATATATTTTGTGCTACTTTTTATCACTGTACTTAAACCATTCTGGTCTCAAAAAAAAAAAAAAATTACTCAGAATCCTTCGCTATTTATTAGCAATTTAACAAAACAAAACTTCCATTTTGTTATTGTCATCGAATCAATTTTTTTTCTCAACTATTATTTTGTATTCGAATTTTTTTTATTATTATTACTATTATTATTATTATGATTATTATTATTATTATTATTATTATTAATGTTCCTGTGAAAATAACAACCTTTTCCACTTGTCCTTGACAAAACTGATCTCAAAATATAATGAATATGGTTTATTATATTTTTAACTAACAGAATGGGCAAGTTATATAAATTTCACTGGAAACATAATATTCTGTTTCATACCATTGGATACAACATACTTAGCACAACTCTGTTATTTATATAATATGACCATCTGGGGGAATCGGTTATAATTACCTTGTCCAAATATTTCCGAGCCAAATTTCATACATCTTGTATGGCCATCTGAAAATAATTTCTAACGTCTCCATACAGTTGACTGTTGTTCAAGTTTCACATTGTCATCATTTTAATCAGTTTCGTACACTTATCATGCCAGACAAGTTTGAAATATAACATTATATACAATTCACAAAACGTCTTTTTGCTATAACTTCGTATTCCCAATTACAAATATATTTTCTTTCTTATTTTCTTACTTTAGTCTCCTATTTAATGTATTTTTTTTTTTTATTTTTTTTTCATTGAGCATTCATTTAATCGATGACCAATTTTCAATCCCTTTGTTTTCCATAATCGGTAGACATAATGTTTTTTAAACAATATGCCTGTTTCTTAACATTTTATTACTATTATTATTATTATTATAATTATTATTATCATTATCATTACTATTGTAATTATTATCATTTAATAACATTTAAAATCTAGTCTAGTAACAATGTTATCAGCATAATTACTATTCGTCTTTCAGTAAGTTCACACTCAACAAAAAAGTAATAACAATAATTTGTTATAATTATTACATTATTAGTGAGATGTATTGTGTAAGGGATTAAACAAGTACTATTATATTATGTAATAAAAGTATAAAAACGTATACAAAAATATAACTCCTATGAGCTTTCGTTATTGTAATTAATCAGTAAACACACGAAATCCAGTTAGAACTTAGTGTTTTTGCTAAATGGCAAATAGCCAACAAATTAAATTAATAATAGATGTATTTCTGGTTCACACACAAAAATGTTCAAATTATTTGGTGCGTTAAAGGTGATCAAGTAGTTTATTATTTTAGTTTATAACTAATAGAAAATACTACATAATATAATAAGACAGTGGAATAATGTAACGCATTAAATCTATTGATATTGCAAGTGTGTAGTGTTGATCCCTCTTAAAAAAAATATATATAAAACACGTTTTGTTGCGTTTAAGTTTACAAATAATATAATATTACTAAGTTATTTTAACGTATTGTTTTTTAAAATTTTATACTTAACATCTATATTTAATGTTAATATTAAGTTTTGATTTAGGAAAGTTAACCTATTATTTTGAGTTGTGATTTTTTTTTTCATAATGTTTATAATAATTAAATAAACAATTATTATTATATGTGAATACTGTGTTTATTTTATTCGGACGCTTTCGTATAATATTTAATTGAAAACAAGTCGGTACGCATAAATTATAGTATGTTATACTTACATCATACAGCTGTGCTTAATCCAGGTAAAATTACCTGAATATTAGGTTTTTTTTAAGGCTTCATTTTTGTGAGCGTTGATAAATGCCAAGACCCGGAACGCAGTGCGATCAATCCAAACAAGTTTGAAAAATATGTTTTAGAGATTTCAGAATTTGACATAAATGCCGTCTCTCCCACTCGCAAGAGAATAACGGGAGAACATCATAGTAATATCGGCTTTTAAAATAGCCTTACATACGTTCCTGGAGAGGATGCTCTTAGTGAGTGTACCAAATTAGTATTAAATTTTATAGATACAATGAATCATTATTTTGATAAGACAATTATTGTCTGAAAGGAGTTCCAGTTTAGTCAAGAAAATTTTACTTAAAAAAAAATATAGATTGTTATTGTAACAGGAAAAAACTAAAAACAAGAAAAAATAATTCAAAATTTTTTTTTAACATTTTCAAAATTTTCTATCACCAAAATATTTGTCATATTATTATATACCTATATTTAAATTTTTATAAAGTTTAGATTAAAAAAATAAAATTTTCAAGTCTTTTGCTAATTTTTTGGTATTTTTCCCAAATTTTAAGAAAACTGAACTCTTGGACAAGTATTTCCATACGAAAAAGTGTAAGCAAAATAAATAAATAAATAAACATCGCTGTAAAAACATTAGATTCTTCGCTCCACTTAAAATCCAAAAGTATATTTTCTGAAACGTGATGGCTATTTTTAACAGATTATAAATATCGTCCAATGAACGAGATATGCCTATTTAAAAGTCAAAAGCGTATTGTACACCCATATTTCCAATATACTCGTAAAAAGCACTATTCTCGTATAGCGAATGTTTGAGAAAAAGTATTTGCGAAGATCTTTGCATATTCCATATACACTTTTCTAAAATTTACGTTATTTTTTATTTAATTTAAATAATTGAATTTTCAACGTTACAAATAATATTATTCACGATTAGATTTATAGATTTGTTGTTTATTAGTAGTATTGGGTTTTGATGCAATATTTTTTTTATCTGACGTTTTAAAATGTAAGTGTAAAATATGTCTCGGATGATATTGATTATTTTAAGAAATTTTTACTTTACAAAATTCTTATTTTTTTCGCATGGTAATATACACAAATTGGTGTAAATCTCAATCTTTTCAAATTCGAGGTTATGATTGCAATGAATAATACAGAGGTAAAACAATACATATTATAGTAAAATGTTGTAACTAATAAATGATGCATTTTTGTTTAAATTCAATTATATGTATATATATATATATATATATATATATATATATATTTTAATGTAAACTACAATATTAATATCAAAATTTTTAAACAATTTAATTTTCAACAAGCCGGTAACCGACAATAATTCATTCTACTATAGACCAAATAGTGTAATCCAACTTTAGATACTTTGGTGTAACACAATATTTTATCATATTGTATTTAGTTTGGTAAGTTAGTTATTGATTTATACATGTACTATAATGTACTATATGTATGTACTATACATAATATACCTAAAATCAAACAGTAAAGCAAGGTAAGATAAAGTGAAGTAAAGCAAAGATAAATAAAGTATAGACAAGAAAGCCGGACATACTTCGCTCCTCGGATCATATACTTTTAGTGGGTGTGTAGAATTTTAAAGAAACTATAAATGATTTCTTCAATAATATGATTCTGAAGGAAAGAAGATAATAATTTAAAGAACAATTAATAATTGTTGCCATTTTCAATACACCCACCAAGAGTATCTGACCCAAAAAAGCGAAGAATACCCGTTGTGCGAAATATGCCAGGCTTTCTTATCTACACTTTACTCATCTCTGCTTTACTTTACTTTACTTAACTTTTCTTTTTTCATCTAAAAAATAAAGAAAAGGAAAAAAAGCCGGACATACTTCGCATGATGGGTGTTCTTCACACGACGGATGAGAGTCTCTTGACGGGTGTATTTAATTTTAAAGAAACAATAAATCATTTCTTCAATTAAACGATTCTGAACGAGGGAAGTTAATAATATAAAATGTAAATGAGAAAAAAAATGTTAGAAAAATGTCCAAAATTTTTTTTTTCACATTTTCAAAATTTTCTTGCGCCAAAATCTTTTTTATGTTATTTTCTATCTATATTTAAATTTTCATGAAATTCGGATCAAAAAATGATGGTTTCCGAGTCGTTTGTGTCAAATTTTGGGTAGTTTTTTCCAAAAAAAAAGAATTGAGAAATTCAAAAAATGACCTCTCTAAAGTACAATCTAGAGGCAAATCCGGTTTCAAAAAGTTATTGATTGAAACTTTTGGACAAGTATTTCTATACGAAAAGTTGTACACAGAAAAAAAAAATAAACATCGTTGTAAAAACACTAGCTTTTTAACTTCGTTCAGAATCTAAAATTAATAAGAAGAAAAGTGTTAGAAAAATGCCCAAAATTTGTTTTTTTACATTTTTAAAATTTTCTTGCGTCAAAATATTTTTCATTTGATTGCATATCTCTGTTTTAATTATCATAAAAATGGTTTCCGAGTCTTTTTTGTCAAATTTTGGGTAATTTCTCCAAAAAATAAAAAAATTGAGAAATTAAAAAATTATCTCTTTAAATACCAACGAAATACAAATCCGGTTTCAAAAAGTGACTGATCGAGATTTTTGGACAAGTATTTCCATACGAAAAGTGTTAAAAGAAAAATAAATAAACATAATTTTAAAACACTAGCTTCTTCACTTCGTTTAGAATCTTAAATTAAGGTTTCTAGTTAATAGTATCTAAAAAAAAGTGAGTATTTTATGCGTCCCGAAAAAAATCACTATATAGAGTTACATTAATGATTAATGTATTAAATCTGTACAATACTCATTGAATTCCACCGTTTTCATTCTATATGGTACCTACTATTTACTTTTGACTGACGACAGTTGTTTTTCTATACAAATAGTGTAATAATATTATAATATAGGTATAAACAATTTTTTTCTCATTGGTATACGCATAAATTTCATAATTAGGGTCACACCTCGTATACCCTCCAAAATACATCACTGGATTTAGATAAACAGATCAACACGGGAATCAACTGGTACACAAGTACACATCCCACTATGTAGCATGACTCTAAATAATAAACAATTATAATTATTGTTGATAATAAACAATAATTATTGATGGTCGGTATGGTCTGCTGCTCAGTAGCGTATCTGAAGCTCCACCAAGGAGGGGGTGATTTGTAAATTATATCCTTACACATCATATTGTCATTCGGACTCGGCCCCATAAATCCGTTTTTACCTCCTAAAACAAATTTGTAAATTGTTCAAATCTTGGCCTAAAAATGTCTCATCAGTCGTATAGTAGAACGCTCATTTTCTCTGCCTTCCAAACTTTTGACAATAATCGTGCTTTTGATTACTTTTTGCTTCTTACATTCAGTCTACTCAATAGCTTATTAAAAAAACTATATAACCATGTCATATTCATAAAATTGATTAACATATGACATTTTTTTGTGTGAAAATTCCTAATTATGATAAAAGTAAAAGAATTTGATTTTATTAAATTATAAATTTAATTGGTACTTCATAAAAAATAATGTATAATAATTTGTTTAAATCTTGTTACTGAAAAAATCATTGTTGTCAATGAAAAATTGAATAAATTTCAACGTGTATTTCACTCAAAATAAAATTTTAAATTAAGTATTATTCACTCTATTGGTTACTACAAGTATCAAAGTATAAATAGTTACAGCGAAATCGTCTTTTTCTACTTTTTTTAAAAAATGGTCCACGACAGATGAACGTTTATGATAATAAATGTATAATATTACATCTCGATGAAAAAGAACTCCAAGGAGGAGGCGATCCACCCATCGCCCTCCCCTCAAATACGCCACTGCTGCTGCTGCAGTTTCTCTACCTTTCTAGTAGAACGGGAAAAACTCCAAGAAAATCTGATTCCGGACGGAGTGTAATGTAATCTATTATACTACCTATATATTATTATATTGTAATAAAAAATGGCGCACAGTTTCGCCCACGTGTGTTAACAAAAATCTCCAATACATTTTATCGACGCGAATGGCTTTTATTACTTTATAATATTATATTCTACGGTCGATTTTGAATGACGCGCAGTTCAATGACTATTAGAACGTGGCGTAGGTAGGTACCTAGTTAATTTGTTACGCTGGCGATGTACGAGAGTACATTAACCGCGATAAAAAATACAGTATTGGTTAGCAAATTGCGTGTAAACGTCTTTATATAGTTCGCTTATTATTATTAGTATTCGCGAAACGTTTGATTCGTTAAGTTGAACGTTAATAATAATTGTTTGCAGTTTTCTGCAGCTTATAAACGGAAAATTCGAAACGGTTTTTTTTCCAATCAATAATAAACAGCGCTTCATATTGGATTCAATAAAGGCTTCAATCCCGTTCGTAACAAAGTATAAATTGTTAAAAATATTTTTTCTTTCGATTTAAATCAATTAAATTTTTTTCTCTTTCGGTTTTTCGTCGTTTGATGAATAATAATTGAATCCGAAAACCCATGCTTCAAAAGAACCATATTCTTACATTATCGCTTTTAAGTTTATACCGCTTTGGAAATCTACTTTTTTCATACTTGGTAAAGTTGCACGCAAGGGGGTCTAGCACCCCTTGTTATTTTTAAGTCCAACTATAATAATAATTACAGTAAAATACCATAAATGTCATATTTTTCAGTTTTGAAGTAGAAAATAATTTAGAACTATTATGCTGAAATTGCATATAATATGATAATATATTTTATCAAATATCGTAACATACCCGTATTACCACGATGGCAATTCTTAAATTGATGGACAATAATTATGATACATATTACGGAGAAATCATTTAATTGAGAACTATTTTTAGAAAACGGGTCACATCAAAAACAAAACACGCTGAAACAGTTTTGATTAAATATTGCAGAATACCCAGAAAAATTATGTTCGTATAAAATGTAAATGTAAATGTAAATGTTTACTCGTTAAGATTATAAAACTGGAATGTAATTTAATATACGTATTTTAACTATGCATAAATATAAAACAAATACCTTTGCTCTTAGAATGGTTATTGTAATTCGTAGATAATTGAGAAATGGTATTTGGGGGTATGGAGGTGTAACCTCCCGGGTAATTTTTTGTTACATAATTTAAGCACCCCCAATATTTAGGCTCTAGTTGCGCCTAATACTTGGTATCTACTTTAATACACGATACATTAATACATATTATATTATATCGTATACCGAATACTGATATTGTCATTATAAAAAGCACTACGATAATTTATAGGACAAACTTTTTTCAACGCATTTAGGTAGGTTATAGGTATCCTTAGGTAGATATTTTTAGTTTCTCTTACACGAGGGTTATGGCCGTCATGGGAAAGCTAAATTTTATTTCATATGAAAATATTCTGTCACTCTATTATACAACGTAATAGTACTGTGTGTTATAGATTGACATTGAATAAAAATAAAATTGTTATACGGTCATATCGGTATTCATCACGATTTAGACCTAAGTCCATTATTGTTTAAACGTTCAGTTTTGTTATATCGCATTATATAATCGTGTTAGAACACAAAATACTATGTTTTATACGTATATATGCGTATACAGCAAAACGATTTTCATCGTCACTTCCTCCTACGTAGGTTTAATGATTTTTGTTGACCTCTAAAAACTTTTTAAGGACAGCAACCCCTAAAGGGTCACTTCTCTGTTAATATTATATAATACCTACAATGGGATTAAATATAGACAGTGACGTGTAACGTGTGTTGAAATGAATTTCAAATAAAATATTGAAAGGGCATTAAGAATTAAGAAATTTTAAAAATACTTAAGGAATTGAATATTCTTGTCAGTATATATTTGGATGGTGTTTGTGAGAAAAATAATATTTTTTTTTATTACAAAATATTATTTTTATGATTAAAATATTTTGTATTTAGCCACTTTTATAATTTATCTTAAGTAACTATAAATAACTTATTTTTGTAAAAATTGGAGTTATAAAACGGTAAGTACAAATAATTTAAAAAAGCCGGACATACTTCGCACGATGGGTGTACTTCGCACGACGGGTGGTATTCTCTTGACGGGCGTATTAAATTTTAAAGAAACGATAAATCATTTCTTCAGTAAAACGATTCTG
>JAIPRM010006526.1:0-18544 GCA_025469315.1 Stegophylla sp. TES_Ste_2020 | reverse complement strand
AGTATTGAGAAATTGGAAAAATGACCTCTTTAAAGTACCATCTGGGTATGATTCCGGTTCTTTAGAGATACTGATCGAAATTTTTGGTCCAGTATTTCTATACGAAAAAGTGTTTACAGAAAGAGAAAAAAAAAATAAAATAAACATCATTGTAAAATCATAAGCTTCTTCACTTCGTTCAGAATCTAAAATCAAAAATTGTATTGCATAAAAACTAACAAAAAATGAGATATTCTGAAATTTTCAAATTGCCGTACTTAACACAAAATTGATCAAATCTTTTTGAAATTTTTATGAAATATTTTCGTATCTATTTTTAATGGTTGGTGAAAATTTCAAGTCCCTAGCTACATTATTTTAGAAGTTATGTCAAAAAGTAATTTTCAATTTCACGGAAATTTCTGTAATTGCGTATTTTGCCGTTTTAGTCAATTTTTTCAGTTTTTTCGTTTTTTTAAGAAAAGTATTGAGAAATTGGGAAAATGACCTCTTTAAAGTACCATCTAGGTACGATTTTGGTTCTATAGAGATACTGATCGAAACTTTTGGACAAGTATTTCTATACGAAAAAGTGTTTACAGAAAGTGAAAAAAATAAAATAAACATCATTGTAAAGTCATAAGATTCCTTACTTCGTTCAAAATCTAATAATTATTTTATTTGGCAACAACACATTTATACTGTGAAAACTTGCTTCTCCACTCCTTCTACTTTAATCGTTAAATATTTATACCTTTCAAACATTTATCTACCGTAAGCTAATAGCTTAAATTTAGGCATATTAAGAAAAATAATATTTTCTTTTAGGGTATTAGGTTAAAAGTAGTGGTAGTCAGTCTCTAAGAAACTTAAACATTAAAAAAATCAAGCAGATTAAAATAGCATTATTTAAAAAAAAAAATCTTAGTGATTACATAGTTTTTAATAGGAAAACTTAAAGTTTAAAAAAATTATCAGAACAAATATTAATGCCAAGACACACATTTAGGACTTGCCATATACAATATATATAGATTTTGTATAGTAAACAATATTGCCTCGATATGTATATATGTATTCTATAGTATGTAATAATTATTATTCTAAATAATATGCATGTGCACAGGACATTAATTCACAATAGTGTCAAAGAAAATCCGTGTGAATAATTTATTCTTTGTACGTGATTCTCCGTACACAAAACGAAAATAGGTTAACGGGAAAGAAAACATAAGAATACGAGACCCGTATGAAGTCTAGTACACATTGCGATGTCGCGCCAACAAATAATATAGTTTTGTAGGTAATTTTCACCCCCTCCTCCTTCCTCACACACACACACACACACACCACGCGAAAGCGTGAACTCGAGTCGACACTGAGAAAACCCATAGAAATGCAAATTGTTCCGTTGAAATTATTTTCTCAGTGTATTATTTTATTTTCATGCTTATATGGGAAATATAAGTCAATATTTTATAGGAAATTCAAAACATTGCAATAATCACGATACGTGTGTGTGTGTGTTAGAGCGTGAGAAGTGGGCGTTATATTAGCACTACCTACGAGAAATTATTTAAATCCTGTTTCGCCGTAAAGTCATCTATTTTACAATACCTATCTGATATTAAATCATTTAATACATTTGCTCTCAAAAAAAGTTCTACAAATTAAAAACATAAATTGATACGTATTTACATCAATATCATTACTAATATCAGTGCATATGTGATGGTTAACGAGAAATATATTCATTAACTATATTATATAAAAATGATCAATAAATAAACGTCTTGACGTGGGAGTACTGTAACTCAAGGGCTTGAATTAATGGCACACCTTCGCAACATGATCACTGGAGATAGAATGTTGATGATTTATGAATTTTTTTCCATCTTAGCTAAAAATTCCATTCATGATTCCTCGATAGTCAATTCAGAGTACTTAAATATTGTATTTCGTATTTTTAGCTTTAAATGGATTGTTCTGTATTTAATACTTATTTTATATATATATATATATACAACATTTTCTTATACTACAGGTTATTTTAGTTTTTGAGTGGCGCAGAGAAACTAATGTTTTATAAAGATGCTTATTTTTATTTTTTTTCTGTGTACACTTTTTTATAGAAACACTTGTTTAATAATTCCTACCATCAACTTTTTGAAAC
Source organism: Stegophylla sp. TES_Ste_2020 (assembly GCA_025469315.1). NCBI lineage: Eukaryota > Metazoa > Arthropoda > Insecta > Hemiptera > Aphididae > Stegophylla > Stegophylla sp. TES_Ste_2020. The sequence goes on along the minus strand of JAIPRM010006526.1, from coordinate 16,392 downwards.
AAGATTTGCCTCTAGATTAGCGTTTCTCAACATTTTTCATTCAAGAACCCCTTCAACTCCCATTAGTGTTTCACGTACCCCTCTCACTACCAACGCCAAATGTATGATCTTTTTTTCCTTGTTACTGCAGTTTTGGTATATTAAATCATCCACGTTTGTACAAGGTAAAAATAAGTTAAAATTTCATCAAAAAAAAAAAAATATATATATATAAAGACCATCAGAATATCGTTTAAAATAAAACAAATTCTATTTTCCCGAAATCACCATTTTTCTTTTTCCTTGATATCAACTCACGTATTCCAAGGGTTAGACGTACCCCAGGTTGGGAAATGCTGCTTTAGATGGTACTTTAAAGAGGACATTTTTCAAAATTCTTAATAGTTATTCCAAATTTTAGAAAAACAACCCAAAATTTTATAAAAACGTTATAAAAACTTCTTTAATTCAAAGTTTATGAAAATTTAGATATAGATAGACAAAAATATGAAAAATATTTTGGTATAAAAATTATTTAATACGAACAAAAAAAAAAAAATGTTTCGAATTTTTTTCTAACACTTGTTTTCATCAAAAATTAAATTTTTATTACTGGAGAGTTTTAGGTGGAATTAGATTTACGATTTTCGTGCCAATTCATGCATGGTTTAAGTGCTTTTACATTAGATATACGAAGATATTCACGCTTATCGAATATTTATGAATTTTATCAAATTACCAAAAAAAAAAAAACTCAAATATTTTTAATTATTGCCAAACATTTCTGCTAGAATAATTTCATTATTTTTATTTAACTGAATATATACGAACATACCTATATTAGGTATTTACTTTTTTTATTATTTAAATATTTTTGAAAAAATTTTTAGTTATTTTTTATAGTTTTAGGTAATTTTTTATTTATTTTTGAGTCATGAAAGGATTGTTTTTCAATTACTTTTAGTATTCAGTATTTTTTAACCACTGCTCCGCAAACCGGCACTAATCCTCGATATAAAGAGTACTGGATTAGGTTAGAAATGTAATACTGATAATATTTGATCTATGGATAACGGCGTTCAGTCATAACCATGTAGATATAGTTTTTATTATTTCATTCAATTTAATAAATGAATCTGCAGTTAAACATTTTTGATTTTTTGAACTAAAACCACAGTTTGTCTCTAGTCATACTATATATACTATATAGTAGTACACGGCTGCAAAAATGTGTGTGTGTGTGTGTGTGTGTGTGTGTGTGTGTGTGTGTGTGTGCGTATGTGTGAATGTGTGCATAGCCGTGGCCACAGGGTGTGCAGGGTATGCATTTGCACACCCTACGAGTTCTACCTAAAAATGATTTTTATTGATTAATTGAAATTACAACTGTAATTTTGTATGCGAATACCAGTATATCATAATAACTATTAATTATGGGTAAGGAAACATATCTAAAATCTAATGATGAAATTTTTTTTTACTAAATTTAGTTAGGTAAATGTTTAATGAGGTTTGAGGATTGAAAAATATTTATATCTTACATAAAATATCTATTGTGTCATACAACTATTTAAATAAATATAAAAAAAAAAAATGATTGTTAAACAATTGAGATTTTTTCAAGGCTATTAAACTTATTACTTAATAAACTTGTATTAAATTTTTAGTTATGTTATCAAGAATACAAAATTGTATAAGGAAAAAATTTACAAAATACAAGTCCTTTTTAAAGTGCAATATTTATCCTAAGAGAGCTCATATTATTTTCAGTAAGAATTACATTGTTATTATTGTTGATATTAGGAGGAAATTTAAAGTTTCTATTAGTAGTTTTGGAGTTATAACTAAATTACAAAAATCAATAGCACGAAAATCTGATTTATAGCATATTATACCACTTTTACTTAAATTTGAAAAAGCTTTTCCTTATTTTTGAAAAAAATATTGAGAATTAAGAAATAATTATCGCTACATAGTACTATTTAAAACCTAATTCTGATCTATTAGATTGCCGGGCAAATCTTTTGGATTAGTTTTTCTACCAGATACTAATTTTACTGCTTAAAATTAAATAACATTGTAAAAACTGTCTATTTTGTTTCAATCAGAATATGAAACATATATATATATATATATATATATATTATTAATAACTTATTTTATACGCAGTTAAGGTTTAGAGAATACAATTTTGGGGATGGGTGTACAAATATTGTACTGCACCCCCTGCCAAAAATGTCTGGCCACGCCTATGTATGCATACACATAGATGTGTATGTGTGTGTAATATACACTAGGTTGTGAATCGACGTACGAGTGATGATGAGCATGAAAAGTGTAGTAGTACTCGTTTAATTAAATAGACAAAATTCGTATGTACCGTGGCGCGAACAATTTTATTATTTGTCTGTTAAGGCTACGCAATTAAAAGTAATGCATTACATAATACCGCGATTCAAATTTAATTGTCCGGCGTTCGAGTTAATACGATTATTTTAAATCTGCGTCTTTCCGTGTTGTGTGACCCCGTGAATTCGTGCCTGTCCGAGGTAAACGTGACAAGCCGGCTAATTCCAAAGGTTACGTTTAGTTACGTTTTCCAAAGCAGCCTTTCATTTTTCAGGGGAAAAAATGTCACATATATACTAACTGATTTTTTCCCGCAGATCGCCGTTTCTTTTCGTGAACGTGATCCCGTATAAATAAAAAAAAAAACTATTTTGCTCAGCCACAACGAAAGGTTGGCCGTAGTTTTTCCGGACAGTCTCTTTTCTGAAAAGTCGAAAACCCGAAACTCGTTTTTCTGAATCACTTTTTTTAAACGATATTTTTCCAGTTACATACAAAAACCACGCGCGTTGTACAATGTACACAGCAGAACCAAACGTTTTTAATAAATTGAAACTTTACACTTTTTCGGTCTGTGGTATTCAAAAACTACACACTTTTGTTTTTTACCTGGAAAAGTCAATAGAAAAAACTTACAGTTTAAGATGTTTTTTATAATTGAGACAATATGTATGCTACCTATTACAGAGTTATTATTTACAAACAGTAATTGATCCGATAAGTATTTCCGCGAACAGTATATTGGATAACAATTAATATTTTATCAAAAATGTTTAATCTCCGGTACATATTTTCATTGAATATTTTTATTCTATAAAAATGGTTCGAAGATACTTTTTAGAAATACACATTATATTATAGTATATAAATTTGAGATTTTGATACGTTTGTTCCACTCGTTTATTGGTTTTCTTTATTTAGGATCACTTCTATTCGCTTGCTTGACGGTATCCTGTCGGAAAATTACAATCTAAATTACACTAATAACATAGTGTGTGGTATTTATCTAATATCCTTTTTGGCACAAAAATAAAAAAAAATGTGCTTCTAGAACTCCAAAACGTCTGATGAAATCGTATTTTATTTGCACGTCACTTTTATCAACTATATAAAAATAATTAAATGTGATCTATAGAAACACAATCGGTTCATTCTTATTTACGAACAGTGCTGTGCTTAGATAAATAATAATTATCTAGATAAAGATAAGATAAATAAAATTAAAATTATCTAGATATTGCAAAAACTCTATTTATCTAGATATAGATAAAAAAAAAAATTATCTTTATCTAGATAATAATTTTATTATACTAAAAATTAAATGACAAGTAATCAATACAAAATATATATAACACTTTTTTAGCTAGTGTTTTTCAAAGATATTTTTATGTGTGAACATTTTTTCGTAAAGAAAAATTTGTTTGTCCATAAGTTCACCAGCCACTTTTTTTTAAGAATGTCTCTTTTTTACATTTTGGTAAATATATTTTTTTAGAACATTAGATAAGTATTAAATGAGAATGATGAAACAGTACTAACTATAAAAATTTATCTTGAAGTCAAATTTTGTGTCGTTTTCAATGCATCAACCAAGAGTATCTTACCCGAGGAGTGAAGAATACCCGTGGTGTGAAGTATGACCGGCCTTCTTGTCTATATTTTACCTTAATTATCTTTGCATTCCATTACTTTTTTGTATCTAATAAATAAAAACAATGAAAACAATTAAGTAAAGTATAGACAAAAAGCAGGATATACTTCGCACCATAGATATTCTTTACTAGGGCTGTTTTGAGGTCCGGTGGCGACCCTGACGAATCACTGTACTGGGGAGGGGAAATGGGAAATTAGCATTTTTTTACAAAAAACCAATTGAGATACATAAAACACGACGTATAAATACACAGCGTACTAGCCACTAGGTAATAAGTAATAACTAATAAACGTTAATAACTATTCGTTACTCGTTATTATGTAAAATTACGTTTTAATTTTTATAATTTTAAGTTATTTTAAATATTGTTAAGTTTGGTAAATCGTATGTATTATTTAACAAAATAACTATACAAATTTAAATAAATATGCATTTTTCAAATATTACGTGAAAAATATTATATAAGTAGTATTGAAATTGTCGCTTCTCTTAGAATTACGCCGTTGGCCCATGTTCTCTTGCCCTGCTTTGAATACGACACTGCTTTTCACTGCTCAGCTCAGATAATTTTGGTGGATGTGTATATTTTCAACATTTATGTTGAATATCTATGCTTAAATTTTCACAAAATTTGCATTAAAATGTGATAATTTCCGAGTCTTTTTTGTGTAGTCTTTCCCAAAATAAAATTGAGAAACTCGAAAAATGACCTCTTTAAAGTACCATCTAGAAGCAAATCCGGTTTCAAAAAGTTGTTGATCGAAACTTTTGGACTAGTATTTCCATACGAAAAAGTGTATAGAGAAAAAATAAATAGAAATCAATGTAAAAACACTAGATTAAAAAGATTTAAATCTAATAATCCAGAACAGTCAAGCATAACCAATGACTAATAAAACATAATACTGTATATATGCCATTTCACATTAATGATGAATGAGATTTTTTATTTTTATATACCTATATACCATAAATTATATAGGTTCTAATTCTATATAAAATATATAATAGATTATTTTTTAGTATTTAGTAATCATAATCGTTTCATAAAGGGAGACAATAATATATAGATAGGTAAGAAGCGTGGCGTAACAGGCAGTAACCATAATAGTCTTAAATATTTTATAATTGAGTATTTTTAATTTCACCATCTGACGTCTGAACTTATACTTTGCAAGAAGTACTTTCAAATACTATAAATAATATATTAAATATTTTATTTTCATGTACCTATTGTTGACTGGTCGAATGATTATTATCATCAATATTTGTAATTATACACATTATGGAAGTCGTTTAGGAAAAAAAAAAAATTAAAAATAGTGATTATTTTTCGATTCCCATGAATAAAAATATTTCATATCCAATTTTAGATTCAGAACGAAATGAAGAAGCTAGTGCTTCTACAATGATGTTTATTTATTATTATTCTTTTGCTTTTTCTTCTGTAAACACTTTTTCGTATGGAAATAATTATCCAAAAGTCTCAATCAGTAACTTTTTGAAATCGGATTTGCTTCTAGTTGGTTCTTTAAAGAGGTAATTTTTTGAATTTCTCAATACTTGACTTCTTTGGAAAAAACTACCCAAAATTTGACAAAAAAGACTAGGAAACTATCATTTTTTGATCCAAACTTTATGAAAATTTAAACATTGCTAGACAATAATATAAGATTTTGGCGCATGAAAATTTTGAAAATGTGTAAAAAAAATTTTGGACATTTTTCTAACATTTTTTTTCTCATTAAATATTTTTCCTTTATTTATTAGATAAACATAAATAATAATAAAGTAAAGTAAATTAAAGCAAAGCAAAGTAATATAAAGTAAAGTAAAACAAAGGCAAGAAAGCCGGACATACTTTGCACCACGGATATTCTTCATTCTTCCGGTCAAATACTCTTTGTACTGAAAATGATGACTATTATTGATCTTTATATTATTAATTTCTTTCGTTCAGAATCGTCTTATTAAAAAAAAAGGATTTACTTTGCTTTTCTTTTTTAAACTTTATTACTGTCGAATCTAGACAATGCTTTTTGTAAATTGTCTAAATAAATTTATCTTGATGGCCATTATTTTCATCTAGACGAACATTAGATGATTTTTTTTTCTATCTAGATAAGATAAAGATATGACATTTTTTATCTAGATGAAGTATCTAAATAAATTTATCTATTGGACAAAACTGTTTACGAGAGCGAGGAGTGAGTGTAACTTAAATATTTTTCACTTCAACTGTCACAATATTTCTCTTTTCTTTCCTTCCACGTCGAGGGTTTTTTTTCAGTGTTTATTTCTATATCCATAACATTTGTTATTCACTATTAATATTTGTGAAACGATATAAAAACATAAATGCTCTGCACATTCTTTTTATACATACAATGTAAACTTCAATAAATAGTATTAAAAAAGACAAACAATCTGACAAAGACTGACAATATTAGATATTTTATACATATACTTAGTAAGTATGACTCGAGTTAAAAATTGTCCCCCTCCATTTCCTAGAAGACAGACAGATATATAGAGGGCATCAATTTTCATATTTCCCTTCCCATCGCATTCGGTCTTACGCCGATCCCGGATGCAACGTTTATCAAGTATTGAATTATTCCGTTAACAGTTTCTATTTGAGTTGTTTCACAGACCAGACGACTTTTTAGATACGTGCACATTGTAACCATCTCCAGTCGAATCAAACGAAAAAAAAACAACCAAGTTTGGTAAAATGTTTTTAAGAAATCTTATTTCACTGTAACTTTAATATTATTTTTAATCGAAATAAAAGCATAGCATATAAATGTATGAGAATTTTATTGTAAACATGATTCATTTTTTGTTCGAAAAGTTTTCGATATCGAAATAGTCGATTATTAACCATAACATTATTATAATTTCAAAGAATTACATCACTTGATAATAATATTTACATTGAATTTATAATAAAAATTATTTAATATACGAAAGTTTTTGAAAGCTTTTTAAGTATTTTAAGTTACGGAAACTGAGTAGACTTTCTATTTCCATAGCACTTGAGCGCATAAACTAATTTTGCTAATAATTTTCATGAATATCATAACTTAAATATCACCTTAATTTTATTATTCAAAACGTATTAGTTATTTAGTCGAATCTAATCAATCAAATCCCTCAAGTACATGGTGGTTCACGGAAATAGGGCAAAAAATAAACGATTTCTTTCAACGCTAAATGGGAGTTGGGAGGCTTAGATAAGCCTATATTCATCAAATAATGCCATTTAGTTACCACTATGGATCAGTGGAATTTTGATTTCTGTGTATTCGATTATGACGCATTTGTGAAAAATATAAAAATAATAAATGTTCCCAAGTCACTTCACTTCACATTTTGGGGATGTGCATTGGCCAGCTTGGTCACCTGACTTGACGGATTGTGACTTCTTCCTTTAGGCATACCTTAAATCATGTGTTTATAGATCAAAATATTATACTTTGGATAACTTTAAGGAAGCAATTAGAACGGAAATCGCATTAATTGATAAAAATTTGCTTTCAGAGCGTTAGCTCAAATTTTTTGGATTGAAGTGCTACGATCAATATAAATGTCAATGCTTGATGTAATTTTTAAAAATTCAATGACACTTATTTTTATATAATAAAATATTAATAAAAAGAATTTGTACGTCTAAAATATTCCGAGTAATGTCCATCGTTTTTTGGCTCTATTCCCGTGACCCACCCTTTGTATTCCAATCTGTTGTACTTTGTATACTTAATGTTTAAAAGTTTGTTATAATTACGATAATGAATTACTTGCATCTATCTTGCTTTTGTTTCATGTCAATAAAATGTACTCATTATATATACATATATATAGAGGTTTATCATTATTTGTCGCAGCACGAAAATATCAGTTTATTGAAATTAGATTTTATTATTATTATTATTATTATTATAGTTATTAATGCAGAGTGGTTTGAGAAAATCCTATCTTATTCATCTTATTACATGTCTTGTAATAAAATAATAATATTTAAAAAAATATGTTACATTCAAATGTTATTAAGAAACGATATTTTTTCGAATCGTGAACAAATTGATAAAATACGATAGACGGAATGCGTTAGACTTATCTGAAAATTCTTTTTCTACCGAGTAAAGTGTTTTACGCAACGCATACATAATATACATTAAAAAAATAAATAAATAAAAAAAAAATATAGTCTTTCTAGACATGGAAAAACACGTACTGTTCGAACTGAATATATTTCAACACAGCATTTGCAGAAATTAATTAACAGAATGTAAGTTCAAAATAAAATTTGAGCCTACAATGTAGAAAAATATTACATGTGTTTCATTTGTACTTTTGATTCATAATTTCAAATAAACTTTCCAAAAATTACGAATTAATAATTATGATGTGGAACTCAAATAGTGGTTATTAATCAATATAATAAGATCACAGTTTTTGTGACAATTTAAAAATGTTTTTCTATCTTTCTCAACATATTTAATACAGCTATAATGTTATTCGTAATAAATACGATGTGTTCAGTATTGAAATGAATAATTCTAATGGTATAATGGCATAGTTGAACAAAAATATTCATGTTATCTCTGCGTATATTATGGTATAAGGTGCTAAGGTCACTCGACATTTTGTACGATTAACGAAAGTAAATTACGTTTCTCCATTTTCATTTTACCGTCATTTTAATCATTCAACTATTTGACAATTATTTAATTGAGATTTATATGTGTACAAAATAATATAGATCAATCTATATTTGAAAGAATCTGTTTAAAAAATACTCGTTAAATTACTTCGTAAACAAGGATTTCCGAATACGATTGGATTTGTGTCGTGGGACTAATCCTAAGACCATCTTTCAAATATTATGAAGAGTCGACGTAAAGTCTTCGAGTATTCATAAATCCTCGTCTGTATAATTTATGCGAAAAGATTATATTCATTATGATGACATAATAACTGCACAGTTTTAGCTGTAATACGAGTCTTTTGAAAATTATCTCTGAGTAACTATAAGATATTTATCTACGAAGGACTTTATGCTTCTCGTTTATATCCATGTATTAACTACTTCCCGGCCCACTAGTGCGTAGTAGTGAAAAATAAATTTAAGTATTTAAAATATTATTATTTTCTAAAAACTCATTCTATCCCCTGTCGAAATAGACAACTGTTAATAACATTATCTTATGCATTAAATGTTAATTAGCATAATACTTTTACTCTAGTGAATAAATGTGTATTTTAATTAATTTATAATTCATTTTTATTTATAATTAAAACTATTAATACATGCAAATAATTGAGATGATATTATTCACAATTTAATTTTCAGTAGTAATACGTACATACTACATAGATCTTCATTATCAATTTTCATACATGTTCTGTTTATAATAATTATTAAACGGCCTTCTCACTCTTTATTATATTTTTATAAAAAAAAATTTTCTATTAAATACTTAAGTTCTTCTTAATTTAATGAGTACGTACTCTTAATACGTATTAAATTGTAATTCTGCAATACGCTTTTAATCAACTAACATATTATAAAATACATTTCATTCTTGCTATAAAATATTTGTGCTCAATATTTTTATCTAATTTTAATCCTTTAACGAGTAGTGACAGAAATTTCCGATATTCAGCATGGTGCCTTGTAAAGGGATAACCGAAATTTTCATCATTTTATTGTTTTAATTTTTTCAAGTTTTAGTGTTAATTATAATGTTTTTATCTTAAGACATCTATATTTTCGTTTTTCACTTCAAATAAAAATTATTATTGTGTATATATCTGTCTTTACTCTTTTAAGTATAAACAATTTTGACTTAAATTTTCGTCATTACTTTAGCAAGAAGTATGGTTTTTTTTAATAAAAAGTATCTACTCTCTAGATGTACCACTATGAAAAATAATTTACTTGTCAATGGGATAATTTAAAACTTGAAGCCCTGTGATTTATTTTTCAGAAAAAACTTTTAAAAATTGATAGGTATTTCTTCATAAATATTCTTATCTTTAATTTTGATAATGTGTTTTTAAACCATGAATACTAGAGATATCTCTAGTCTTCATAGTTTAAACTCAATCTAAATCAACCTAAACAACACTACTGATGTTCTGTGTAGCTTAATTTTATTGTTCTATTCGGTTTGTTTGAGTTAGATGGACGAAGATAACAAATGCAAGTATGATGTCCTGTCTTTTGACACATTCGGTTATATATAGAATTTCGAATATTTGGTAGATACTTATCTTATTCGTACTCGATTTATATTTACATTGAAATTTTTTTTCAAATCCATGAAAAATCTTTGAAATTATATTATTTTAAAGATCATTTTTCGTTTGAATAAAACATATAAATGCCAATTGTGAAAAACAGGACACAGAGTGTCCATTAGTTAAACGCCCACTATATTGAATATGTCGCGTCACAAAAATAAAATGAGAACCTTTTTTCAGTATACTCACTATTAATGCTTTTACGCAATTGTGTACTGCGGTATTAACTCGTGTAACTCAAAAGTCAACGTCCATTCCGATAATAATATCGAGACATTGTTCCAATAATTTATTTTAGTATTCAGTGTGAAGGATTCACACTATTAATTTAAAAGGCCAAAACATAAAATTTTTTTCACATGCACAATCAATCAATTTTAGTCGCTTTTCACCGTCACTATAGTAGTGTCAAGTGTATAGCCCGTGCATTATGTTTTTGTGGCTATATTTACTATATTTCATTATATATCTAATATTTTAGTGTGTGTGTGTGTGTGTGTGTGTGTGTGTGTGTGTGTGTGTTTGTAATACAATTAATAATTTTAACTTCATATCTAGTGATATCATAGATAGTGATATCTAGAAAACAAATCAGATTATTGACCTAAAGGCTAAAATTGAAAGTATCTACATCAATCCTATTGTCTAAATGGTAAATTTATAAATATTATGTGACTGTGCAAAATGCAAACACTCAGGTTTATCCCTATCATTATACCTTACAATAATACAATAAATTCGTATCGATATTTTAAAGTAATTCAAGATAATAATTATTTTATTTTTGTTTAGTTAATGTACTCGATACTCGATCGTAATAAACAAGAATGTGTGAATTTTGGAGTATGTTATTTGTATGATTTGTATAAGCGGCGCAAGGCCGGACTTACTTAAAATACGCTCCTAGGCTAATACAAAAAATAATTTCCTACTTCATTTATTCAATAAGAGCTGAGAGCCCCACTCCTTATTAATTTACCAATTTAATGACTATATAAAAATGTAAAATGGATTAATTTAAAATTATTTTTAAGTCAACCTAAAAAATTAAGTCTCAAATATTTTATTGAGTATGATTAGTATTCTAGTAGATGGTAAATGAAATTTGTAGATAAGAATTATATCTAGTATCTACAAAAAAAAAAAAAAAGAAATCACCTAGGTAGCCTATGTAGCCTAGTCCTAAATCCAGCCCTGAAGCGGCGTGTTAATTTTTTAAGAAGTACGAATAAATGGAAGCAATAAGCAATTGAGAAAAAAGCAGAATATGTCATTTTTTAATGTGTAAAAATCATGAATTATGATAATATATTACACATTGCATTACCTGTGTTATTAGATTGTGAATACACAAATTATACATAGTTTTATTTATTTATACAATTTATAAATACACGAATTATACATAGTTTTATTTATTTATTTATTTAACGACGCTTATTATGAATTCATTAAATAACTTTTGTTGGTCTCTTGAGTTTAGCTATAGACGATTTTTACTGTAGTTTTCTCTGAATTATACTTAACTTATCGATAAGTTTCTCTTCTGCACAATTTTGTTGAAAGAACTTGTATTAAAATATGTCACTAGAAAATATTATACAATCGATTTTGAATCAATAAAACTATGGATATTTCTGTAACAGTTTATATTTTTGAAATAATTAGCATGAAATTAATATTATTTGTATTAGTGTCAAGCACATCCGAAAGTGTATTGTAATAAGCAATTGATTATACAGCATCGAACGAAATATCTAAATGTACACAAATGTTCATCAAAATTACGTGTGACAGTATCGAAACGATAAATTTATGTAATCCGACCATTGTTGTAAAATTATTTTATAATATTTATGGTCATAATGCGTCAATTTAAGCATTATATTCATATTTTTATTATCATTTTTCAGTATTACTGTAAAATTAATTAATAGGTCACAAAAAAATGTCAGTATAAAAAGATTAATTAGACGCACAGGATGAATTGGCACAAATGTATACTGATAATAATGAAACGTACACATATATTTAAGTATTACCGCATACTTTAGAATTTAATTTTACTTTTTTTTTCTTTTACTGATATGATTAATGAAAAAAAAATATATATATATGAAAAATAAATTAAATATTTAGGTCCAATTATATTAAATTCTATGTCTTCATACCCTTTAAAAAATGTTTTTAATAATTCTTAAAAAAAAAATAAAAAAAAAAAAACTAAGATATGTAAATAATAAAAAAATTTAATTAAATAATTTAGTAAACAATTTGTAAACTAAAATTATTTAAGAAACTTAAATTTGTTCAGAAATTAATATGTTTGTAATTAATTGATTGAATTTATATTCTTTTTTTTTTTTTTTTGCTCTCTTTGTTTTTTCTTTGTTTTAAGTTGTATTATAACGTGCATTTCTATTTGCTGTTACTCACTTATCATTTATCCCGCCACAGGTTACGCTTAATGAGATAAATTAATCAAAAATTCAGATGTCAAATTTTATTTGCAATTTTATTATATGATCTTCTTTGAATAATAAAAAAAAAAAAATTTTAAAATTAAATAATGTTACATTATTAATACGTGTACTTGTACTATAAACTATAAACTCAAGCAAAAATATTTATTAAAATAAATAGGTATTTACGAATAAAATATCTTATGAAATACTACCAAATAGTGGGATGTGTTGAATATGCATATTGAACAATTTTATTTTAAGGAGATTTCAATCATATACTGTGGTCCTAATACTAAAATTGACTGATTATAATTTTACTCATTTAAATTTTGTTAAATAACACATAAATTTAAAATTTAAATAGTTCTTTTTAAGTCAATTTTAGTTTACAGATCATTGTTTACGGTTTTAAAATAAATTAACCAACTTGAATATGAAGAAAAAAATTGTGGTTACAATTAAAAAAAAAATCAAGTTATATTGCATATGCGCGTACCATAAAGGGTAAACATTTGAAATTCTTCCAAATTTGATATTCCAGTACTCTCTATAACCTCCAAAAGATCCGATTTCAATTAATAAATCTCTAAATTTGAACAATTTTTCTTAGACCTACTGAATTTAAATGTTATAAATTTGAATTACTATTAAAATAGAGGTTTTTTTAAAAAAATATATTATTGAAAATTAAATTTTTATGGAAAACTTATTTTTCTCATTTTGCCTCTCTCGAAAAATCTTTCTATGTTCACTACTGATTAAGCCTTCGATAAGACTATCCCAACATAACGCAATGTTGGCGTAAACCAATAAAACTTCAACTCGGATAATAATTTCAGTTACAATATAGATGTACAAAGCATGTTATTAAAAAAACTATTATTATTTATTATTAATAGTTATACACTAAATCTATTATAATCCTATCACAATAACTCGTACTCGAAATAATTGGATTTCAGCTTGCAAAATTGTTTTTGTCGCACTTGCAATGAAAGTTTAATTTTTAATACGAGTAGATGTGATGACACAATATACAATTATGTTTTGGCATGTTCTGTAGAGTATAATGGAAATAGATTTTTGTTACTCAAAATTTTGTTTAACATTAATTTAATTGCTCAACTCTCACAAATATTTAGTATGTACATCAATATACTTTTTAAGAAAATGAAATTGTTTTTCAAAAATTAAGATTGACCGGCACTTTATCTTAGGAGAAAGGATGTAAACTAAATTTTTTACCGGGATAGCAAATAACGCATGAAAAAAATTATAATTAATGAATAAAAAAAAAAAATTTTTTTTAACAAAATCTCGGGCAAAGTGCCTACTTAGATTTCTTTGAAAAAAAAAAATATATAAATTTAACCGGAAACTTATTTTATCCATTGAAATAAAACTCTACTTATGTCAGCTATATACTTTGGATAATGAAGGAATGCGTGTAATATAATTGCTAAATATGTAATCAAATATAATTTTGATCCGTTAAATTTAACGTTCATGTTTTACCCGTTTTATTATAAGATTAAATTGTTAAAACTTTTAATATATTACATTTGACCTTACAAACACAAAACATTTCTAACGTAATATCAACATTTGGACGGGTTGCGAACATATGTCCCTTCGGGATAATCATATTAAAAGTAGTAACTCTCGTCCATTTGTACTGAATTAAATTTAATGAAGAAAAATTACGTTTATAAAAAACAAATTGTTTGACATATTAAGTGAAAATTCAAAGAACCTATATTTAATTTAAACCTAACTGACTGTATTATTAAATTTAACAAATTAATCATAATGTGTACACAATGTGAATTACACGTGTATCATATTGGAATATATTTTACATTATTCTTTTTGTTTGCCAATAATTTCCAATAATTTTACATTTTTTAACTTAATGGCTATCTAACTTAATGATCAATTGTCTTATAACTAATCAAAATATAAAAAAAATTTTATGATCATATCATGTTCAATTTTGGTCTGAGTGAATATAAATATAAACCATGTTATATATTTTATTGACCAGAATGTTCAAAAGTATTTAATATAATAGATTGTGGTTAAAATCAAATGAGTTCAGTAAATTTGTTAAAATATTATAATAGTAATAATATAGACAGACGACTTTATACCACTTTATACCGAATTATAAAATTATAAAGACATGGCAATGAAAAAAGCATCTAAAATATCATTTTGCCAATTAATAACATTTGTCTCTTAAACTTATTTCAGAAAATGTATTTAAAATTGAAGCAGTTTTGTGAAGTGAATTTATCACATTTTAGATTCTGAACAAAGTGAAGAAGATAGTGTTTTTACAATGATGTTAATTTTTTTTTTTTCTGTAAAAACTTTTTCGTATAGATAGATTTGTCCAAAAGTTATAATCAGTAACTTCTTGAAGCCGGATTTGTCTCTAGTTAGTACTTTAGAGGTCATTTTTTGAATTTCTCAAATCTTCAATTTATTTTTGAAAAAAAATACCCAAAATTTGACAAAAAAAACTCGGAAACCATCATTTTTTGATCCGAACATTATGACAATTTGAACATAGATAGACAATAATATTAGAAACATTTCGGCGCAAGAAAATTTTGAATATGTGAAAAAAAAATTTTGGAAATTTTTCTAACATTTTTTTTCTCATTGAATATTCTTTTCTTTATTTATTAGATAAAAAAAAAAAGTAAAGTAAAGTAAAGTTTAAATTACTTTTAATATCAAAGTAATGTAAAGGCAAGAAAGTCGGATATACTTCGCACCATGGATATCATTCGCTCTTCGGGTCATATACTCTTGGTAAGTGTATTGAAAATGATGACCATTATTGATCTTTATATTATTAACTTCTTTCGTTCAGGATCGTCTTATCGAAGAAATGATTTATCGTCTCTTTAAAATTATGCACACCCTTCAAGAGTATCTGACCCGAAGAGCGAAGGATATCCGTGGTGCGAAGTATATCCGGCTTTCTTATTATTATTACTTTTATTTTTTTATCTACGAGCATCACGTTGAATAATAAAAATAATATAAATATTAGACACGTTAAAAATAAAAGAAATTTTCATTTTTATCGACTTAATATTTTTACTCAGATATATCTTCAAAAATCTTCTTTTTATTTTTTAATTACTTTTAAACATATGGTTTCAAAATAAATCTGTTAATCAAAATCTTCTAAAATAACCTTTTTACTGAATATTTTTATTAAAATAAACGCTGTCTGAAATTACTAATAAAACCATATAGATAATTTAATTTTTTATGTGTAAAACCCAAGTTCCGAGGTAATTCTTTAGTTAGTTTTTCAAGTTAATTTATAATAAAATATAATATCAAGATCCGGGAACGTTTTAAATTTAGATATCAAATAAATAAATGAATAGTACTAGTTATTTCTGAACAAATATAAATGATTTTTACTTTATAATAAATTATAATGAATTTTAAAATGTATTAATCCTTTAGACCCGGGTAGAAAGAGTCATATATTTTTATCTTTTTAGATTCTGAACGAAGTGAAGAAGCTTATGATTTTACAATGATGTTTATTTTTTTTTATTTTTTTTTTCTCTTTCTGGAAACACTTTTTCGTATAGAAATACTGGACCA
>JAIPRM010006525.1:0-18548 GCA_025469315.1 Stegophylla sp. TES_Ste_2020 | reverse complement strand
AAATGACCTCTCAAAAGTACCATTTGGGTTCGATTTTGGATCTATAAAGTTACTGATCGAAACTTTTGGACCAGTAGTTCTATACGAAAAAGTGTTCACGGAGGAAGAAAAAAAAAAAATAAAAAAATAAACATCATTGTAAAAACATAAGCTTCTTCACTACGTTCAGAATCTAAAATAGCAAAATGCATTTTATGCAAAATCCGGTCTTTAGTTATAAAAGCGCGTCATTGACGGACACATGTCTAGTTGACTGTTACGCACGATACTGTGTGAACGTGTAAACTGTAAAATATTTCTACTAATTCTACCATAATATGTAGAAGAATACACCATAATATACTGAACATATTTTGTTTACCGGCAGTGAATGGAGGAGTGGGCATACGAGCCGTATAAAAATAATGTGCTATACAATACAATAATAATTATAATCTAATATGTATGTGTGTGCGTGTGCGTTTTATAACCATGATCAGTGCCGTAGCAAGACATAATTAGGCCTTGATCTAAGATTAAACCGCGAGCATAATAATAAAAAACAAAAAAACCATAACTCATCAATTAAAAATAAAACTGTTCATTAATATTGTACTGTTACGTGAATAACATTATTATATCGTAGTGAAGAACCAAAACAGATTTTACAGAAGCTCAAATTCAAGATTTAGGAACGAACATAATAATAATAATAATAATAATAATAATAATAATAATATTAGTACATATGAATTAGCTCGTTATAAATTCAAATTTGCGGGTCAGGATACTGTTATGGTGGTGGAAAAAAAAAATGAACGCTACGATAGGTATAGTTGGTGAAAATTTGAAGTTTCTACGGTAAATTATTGTTTTGGATATTCTAAGAGAAATTTATGATAATATTAATTTCATGAAAACTGACGTTTTGAATGACTGTTTTTATGACGAAATCTCGTGCTCTAGATTTTGAAAAAGGTGCACCCACCGGGAAAACGTTTGTAATCAAAATGAGTGATTAGATTTTGCATTTGAAGAACTTCGTCTAATCGAAAACATTTTTACACATTCAGAATAGAGAACATTGATATAAAAACTTTTTAAATATAGGTACTCTGTATTATGAATTCCATTTAGTAATTATTAAAATAGGTGAACATAATATATTCAATACTATCGCCAAAACATTTTTATGGGAAGGGAGACAAAGTATATATAGACCTACTTGGTCTTCCATTGGATTTTTCATGACATATTTTGAAAATTTTATTAATTTAAAAATTTACATTATAAATTATATTGTAGTTTTTATTATTACAAATAAAAATAAATTGATGCAAATTATTATAGTAATACATATTATTATGAATGAAACTAAATTTATCCCACGTTTAGCGTCGTTCTAACACCCAGTGGCGTGCCAAAATAGGAGGGCTAGTTAAGTCACCAGAATAAAATTAGTTATCGTCTCAGATTCTTCTTCTTCAAAAAAAAAATAGGTGCATAGAGGTTTTGGAGAGTGATATGAATATATGACTGGAGTATGCGAAGAACTAAAATGAATGGAAGGTGAGGGGACAAGGGTGGCCGACCTCAAATACTTAGGAGAGGTAGTGAAGTGAAAAAAGAAGACCGAGACTCTCCCAGTATATTAACTATATTCGAAAACATTATTAGGCAAAAATGTACCCACAGTGAATGCAGAAATTTGAAAACTTATTGAACTCGTAATATTTTTTTTCACACCACAATGGAACGTTTTCAATTATTTAACGAACTCGTTTTATATAAGCCAAGGGTTCTCAACCTTTTGAAGTTCGTGCCTTCTTTTATGCTATTATATGGGGTCACGTCCCCCTTCCCACTACTATAAGATTGAATTATAATATTATGTTATATACAAAATATACATACATTATATTACATCATAAATACATTATGGCTTTAATTATTAATTTTGGGTATTAACATGAATATAATATAATAGTTCAATTATATTCTTCAGTTTATTGAAATTAATATTGTTAGTTGTTACACAATGATGACCGATAGTCGCATACCTACTAACAAAAAAAAAATAATAATAAAAAACAAAATATTATAGATAACCATAAACAACATTTTCATGTTCTGTGATGAAATGTGGTTTCGTGTGAATATTTTCACGCCTCCCCTGAAATTTTGTGACGCCTCCCAGGTTGAGAACCCTTGATATAAACGAACACCCTTAATAGTCCTTTAGTGTACTCGAGGGGGGAGAAAGGAGGGGAATTAAATATAATATTATTAAATAATTTCCCCTTATACAAGCGAATTTTAATCAAAATTAGAAATAATTTATATTTACCATTAGCTCACACCCGGAAGGGTGAAGAGGGAACTCTTCTTTGCAGGACACTTTCGGACCACAACAGACTTGATATAATGCAATAATAGACAACACAGTAGTACTTACACTAGGGTGACCATATTTAAGAAAATAAAATACAGGACAAAAATATTTTTCATAATATTTTTAAATAAATAAGTATTTATTATATATTATATATGTGTGTGTGTTTTTGAATCGTGACAAAAGTATAATTCTTTAACTACCTATTATAGATTAAATTTAAACACATAATAACATTATTTTGAAAAACATAAAATAACATAATATGAAACTAAATTGATATTTTTTAAAATTTCTTCAAATTCTCTTTATTCTGCATATTGTATACTTTCTAAAAAAAATCATTTTACGATTATAATTGATCTTTGATCTAATGGTGCACAAAAGATTTCTAGATTCTTACATTATTTTATTCAATAATTTCATTTCAAAAATTTCAAAAATTTTAAATCAACAGCAAGTCAAAAAACGGGGGATTTATATGGGACAGAATTGAAATTACGGGACAAAAAGCGTCCTGAGAGAAGTTTGTCAGGACAACTGCAGGACACAGAGCCGAAAGGACAATCTTGTATAAAACAGGACGCATGGTCCACCCTAACTTACACACACATTTCACTGACACGCGACTAAGAACATCCGCGCCAGCTGATTGCGGGCGGGGACAGGTACAACAATATAATGATAGTGGTAAAAGTAATAATATCTCTACTAATAATAAAAATAATAATAATAATAAAGTAAAGGTAGACGCCGCCGCCGCCGGTGCGCGCGCGCGCGCGTGTCCTGAAAACTACAGGTAACCGCAAGCAGACGTCTGGCGGCGAGAACCCGTAAGTGCGCGTGCGCACGGTCAGTCGAGCATGTCATGTGCGACCGCGGTTACCTGTTTCGGCGGCTGAAGACCAAACCGTATCACAAGCACGACAGTATTCTGTTTACAGTCGAAGTCGAAGTGCGCGCACACATAATATATCGCCGCCCGACTGTTCTATTTATATTTTTTTTCACTCGATAAGTCCCTCTGAGATCTACGTTTTCGTTTTCACGGTCAATCGTCGTCGACATAGTAAAACGATTCGTTCGCTCGGACAAGTGGAAAAGTTACTACAATAATAAGTCATAATTTATAATATTATAATATAATCGTATCAGTTGTATCTCATCGCCGCCGCGGCCGGTACACGAGCTCACACGCATGTGCCTCACTCCACCGTTTCGGCGACCGACAGATGAAGCTCATCAAAGTGGTAAGCGTTGTTTAGTAGTCACAATAACAATATATTGTATCCAGTGGCGTATATAGAAAATATTTTCGGGGAGGGCTATAAAAAGGATAATAATAAACAAAAACAAAAAAAAAAAGCTCATAGACAGAAAACTATTTTATACTATTATCATTAAATTACCGCCAATTAACCATATTAATATAATATAATGGTATCGAAAGACGGCAGAAAAATATTAATAACAGGCAAATTTTGAATATCAATTTTTACAAAATTTCGGGGGGTGCTGCGGCAATATGGGCACCCCCTTATATACGCCACTGATTGTATCCACAACAAAGGGTTAGTCGGGGGATATAAGTATCATGTTGAACACCTGAGAAAAACACCCATTGTGCAACGTCATAAAAACGAATCGTTTTGAAATTTTTTTTGGTCAGGAAAAACCGAGAAAAGTCTGGGAATTCAGTATTAAATTACAATTTTCAGTAATTTTGTCAATACCAATTAAAAGAAAAAAAATAAAATATAAACATCACTGTAAAAAAACTAGCTCCTTCGCTCTACTCAAAAATCAGAAACTAAAACCAAATAGGTACCTATACTGATACACAAATTTTTCTATGAATTTTCTATACCTTTTTTTTCTGGAAAACCTTAATAACTAGGTACCTAATACCTATATTTTATTTCATAAAAATATATAATTTATAATAAGTACCTGATCTGAAAGTTCCTTTCTTACATTTTCGCTTGTTGTGAGTTGTTTTAGTGAACAAATTTTCAAATGGGTAAAACAATTTTTTTGTACTAATATCAATATTATTGTTCCGAACTGTATCCTACAGAAAAAAAAAAAACTTAGTGGATTTGAGGAATTGAGCTGAGATCTTTACTTACGCAGTCAATAAATGAGTATTTACTTTTTTTAAAATTTTCATGAAAATCTGGAACATTTTAGCGAAAATTGCATGATTAAGGATCTATGGCAATCCTGAAACAGGTAGGTACCACTTTGCAACATCCCATCTTTCCCCATCCCATCGCTGACATAAATTTTTTTCACGAATAATTTTTCAATTCATTTTAACGCCATTCGTACTATAATTTAAAAGAATTCCTTAAAAGAAAATTTAAATACAGATTTGTTGGGAAATTATAAATTTTAATACGACTTCAGACTTTGTCCCCTGAAAATTGTTCGCCACTACGAATCGTTTAAAATACTTTACAATATGAGTATGCTTGGGATGATGTCGGATTGAAACACTTGTTCGACGGTTTGTTTTTTTTAACCCTGGTCTGTGTCCGGTGGTGGTGCTTCGCGCATATAGGCTTCAATATTTACGAGCAACGTGTGTGGTTAATAGCCCCGGTCAAAAACACATCTGTGAAATGACCACGTTGTTTTATCATCTCTCTACTTGGGTGGTAGTAAACATAATAATATTGTTGTGTATTATATATATATATATTTTTTTTGTCAATTATTTTACCACCCATCGCAGAAGTCACGATAAATTGTGCTGCACTGCGGTCAAACAATGACCAATGTTGGATCGCTCAATTTTCAGCTATGAGAAAAATACAATTATTAAAACCACGCGGTTATCTAGTTATTTATTCGTGGCAACAGTTGTAGTGGTGTTAAGTAGTAATACGAATCGACATGTTAAAACGAGTAATAATATTAATAATTATACATATATTTATATAATTAAAATAAAAAAAAAAATTTTTTTCGTGAATTTGGAACTAGTTTTAAAAAATGTCTCAGTCTGAGTCATACTAATGTATAATATACTAATCTATGGTCTTAGTGTTGTTTAATAAAATTGTAACTGAATAAACAGGAATAAAATTGGCCGTATATGAATATGAATTGCAATTTATCACAACATGTAAATTTGTCATCTTAATATAATTCATTTCATTGTAATTTTGTTTTTTTTTTTTACTTGAAATTTTTGTTCTGAGTGTTGAATACATCACGATTTGAGAAGATTATGATTGTCACTTAACTATTATAATACTCCCGGGTGTTTGTACTATTACCTAGTAGAACTATTACACTGTATTATAATGCATGTTATTTACATAATATTTGCTGCGCGTTATGTTTCCTCGGCTAGTCGTATTACGTCAATTATACTAATTTTCGGGTTTTTATTTTTTCGTACGTTATAGTTTTTTATATGCTTGTGAAACCGGAGGTCGTTACGAAGAATCGTCATTATTCAGGTAATCTCATTTTGCCCCACATCGACTTTGTAATATTAATAATTATTGAACATTTATGCCATAATATAAAAATATTAATATCAAATACAATTATTATTATTTTATTATGATAATTCATTAATTGGTAATATAATTGCACACAATTGCTCCCCATATATATTAATCAAATATCAATACTATGTGAACATCGATGTCGATATATTGTCAATATATTGGAAATTATAGTGACTTTTTAATAATTAAGGCATAGACTACATTATACGTGAATGATATCATATTAAATTTTCAAATCTTAATATCTAATAAAAATTTAATTACATAAAAACTAACAAAAAATGAGAAATTTTCAAAATTATGTATTTAATATATAATATATAATAAATATGTATTTAATATTTAATTATATAATGTACTCAACTCAAAATTGATCAAATCTTTTTGAAATTTTTATGAAATTTTCTCGTGATCATTTTCACGTAGTTGGTGAAAGTTTCAAGTTTCTAGTTACATTATTTTTGAAGTCATGTTAAAAAGCAATTTTCAATTTTACAGAACTTCCGGTAATAGCATATTTTGTCGTTTATTGTCAATTTTTCGACAGGTTTTACGCGTTTTTGAAAGAAATATTGAGAAATTTAAAAAATGACCTGTTTAAAATACAATCTGGGTGTGATTCGAGTTGTATAGAGTTACTGATTGAAACTTTTGAACAAGTATTTCTGACTTCTGTACGAAAAAATCTTTCTAGTAAGAGAAATAAAAAATAATCATCATTGTAAAACCATTAGCTCCTTCGCTATCTCTCGGAATCTAAAAATCAATTCATTTTTGATTTTTTAATGCATGGACCGAATCAATAATCGTGATAATTAAAAATATGACGGCTTCCACATGTAAAGCATTATTTACATTGAGTTTTCTTTCTAATTTAATTTATTTTGTGATAATATAGCTGTCACCAAAATAGATTTTTTGAGAACAATAAATAAAAGGTTACAATTTGGATTTTTAAGGTATATTTTCAATTTATGTAATTTCTTTCAGCCACCCTAAATTATATCAATATCAGTAAAACACAATATACAAGCATTAGTAGTGATTTTATTTTTAAATTTAAAATGGGGAAAACACTATAGTGTAGATAATTGCATTTCGGTAATCATAATCTTTATACATACTATATAATAATATGTGGTTAAATTTTTAATATTGTCTCGTTTCAGTATTATATACATACATTATTATAATATATTATTATACATTATTATATATAATATACATGATAATATAATGTGATGCATCTGTGTAGTACGCAGCATAGACCATAGATATGACAAACCACAGATGGTGCACTTCCTATTCAAGCAGCCATGTAATTTTCAAAAATGTAAACAAATCAAGGTTAATAAAAATATGGATAGGACATAAATGTCTTATCAGCGGTCATCAAGTGTTACGAAATTGAGGCCGTTTCTTTACAATGTGATAGTTGGTGATACCAGTGCTGAATGTACCACCAAGAAACAAAATAGTTTAATAAAATAAAATTTTTGTTGTTTAAATCATTTTATTTTTATATTAATTGAAAAATAAATTAACAAGAATTGGAAATAGTTTAATAAAAGCGGTATTTTGCTGATTTAAATAAAATAATATTCAAAAGTTAACAAATTATACCTCAATTTCTTATCAGTTGAGGACCGAAAAATATAGTGGCCCATCCATGTTTATATTATCTATGAAACAAACCCAAATGTGACCCATCAGTATCACCACTAATGAGGGAAAAAATCTTTACTAGAAATTATTGTTTTTACTGCACATCAATGACATTTATTGTTTTTGATGTTGTTGTACTCTGTATAGACAAATTCACCAACTTTTCCCAGTTCTCTTTCACATGTTAACATGCTAAAAATTGTTCATTATAAAAAATAAAGTTAAAAGTGTTGTATTTAATTTCTTATATGTGGTCGTCCTGAATTGAGGCCAGGTCGTATTATCAGTAAATTAAGAAGTGCACCATCTGGTTTCATCTCATCTGTAGTGCTAATGACGTTAAGTCACTCCATTCTGTGTAATCATATCTATTGATATTATTATTATTATGTATATTATAATGTACTTAATATAGTTGATTTATGTAAAGTGTCTAACCTGTTTATGGTTGTTAAAATTAGCATTTTTAAGCTACCAATGTATTATTGTATAATTTATATAATACGTTTAAGTGTATAGATCATAATTATTTAATTAACTAGGTGCCTATTAGTTATGATATATAATTTAGTTTTCCTAGATATTTTTCACTTATTATTCGGTTAGAAAGCAGAATACTAGGTAAACTATACACACTAAATTATTGTATTACTTAATAAATATTACATTTAAATTAGGATAAAATGCATCATTATTAAAATTCGAAAATTATTCAAACTTTTTCTTTCGACAAATTTATAGTAATTATCACCAGAATATTATGCAGACTATATTTCGTGATGCTGTGTAGTATGAAAGAAATTATTGCAATAAGTAGAAGCTAAAGGGATTATTGATGATTTTCTACACTAGTTTGACAATTATTTAAAATACATCAACGTATTATTGTTTGAACTTGCTTTATGTAAAATGTTTTTTTAAATTTTGTTGTGAGACGTTAAATGTTTAATGTAAAGTTAAATAAGTGATTAATTACTGATGCGTTTTAATTTGAATAACACCTAAGCAATACACTTAGGTACCTACTGATTTTATTATTTATTCTGTAAATTATTAAACAACTCGGATAAACACTAAGCAAATTATATATTTGGTCTTTTTTTTTTTTGGAATGATTATTATGTGATTACCTATAATCTATACGGAACATCTAATGCTGACACTATAAAATACTTAAAATGCTACGAACAGAAAATTGTTAAATCAATTATGAGATGTTATGTGTTCAAAAATCGTCTGATTTTTTTTAATTAAAACTCTCAACAGCCGTTATTCTCATTATCCGACGGACTTCTTCCATAACGAATTATTTTTGTCAAGTTACACCGCCTATAGTTCAATGTTATGTGTTAAAATAGCCTGGCACAGAACGATTGACGAATAATCCACGTAGGTCCCCCAGTTCTGTATTATTATTGTATATTTTTTTTAAACGGTGAGCTATAATGTTATAGGTACGATAACCATCTAATGTGTAATAATTATTGTTATTCACAGTGTGTTATTATCAAGGTAATATACCAATAAAAAAAAAAAAAATTCTATATTTTTATAAATATCATTGACACAAGTTTACATAATAATTATGCGCTTCATATAAAATATACAGTACACATTAGTCATTTACGCGGAAGTGTATTTTGTTGGATGTGTTCTCGTCTTTGTCGCGCGGCTGAGGACAGAAACACAGAATATTTTTAATGCTTTTTTTTGCAGTTTCCGGAAATTAATAATGTCGCTGAATACGCGTATAGTGGCCAATAAAGGATAATAATAATAATAATATCGTCGACGATGCCCATTAAAGTTTTAATCGGAGCGAAAAAAAAAAAAAGATGTATAAGGAAAAATCGTGAAGAGACACGAGCAATCAGGTTTTCCCGATCACATCCAATTAAGCTGTTCGTCGGACCGTTAAGCCTGCAATGACCACCACCGGTTATCTACTACCTACATTATATATATATATATTATTATAGAGTTAATCACGTCTGAAATATATATAAGGGCGTTTGGTGCTTATTATTAAATGGCCCGTGCAAATCGCTGTGACGTGTATTGGTAGGATCCGGATGCAATTTGCAAAGGAAATTATACATTTCCCCGAAAGAAACGAAAACAAAAATGAAATAAAATGTACAAATCGAATTTTTGAATAGAAATATTAAAGGTATATTGCTGCGCAGTGGCGTAACCAAGATTTTTTCAAGGGGAGGGTCCATACTTACAAATAACCTTGTAACTATAAACAGTATAAACAGAAAGTGTAATTAATATTTGTTATAATTTAAAAATAATTGGAAATAAATTAAGATTACAGAAGTTAGGTTATTGTCGTCCAAATAACGATTTTATAAAATTATATTTTAATTTTACTCGATCAACATCAGTAGAGTAAAATTCAACGAGTTCAAAGGCGCAATTAGAAAAAGGAGCATGATGGAGGGGGGCTAACCCACCTAGAAATTTTGAGAATTACATAAGGTTAATGCCTTTTTGGGGGGTATTTTTTTTTTTCAATATTTAGTAGTGGTCCAAAAAGACACTATTTTGGTGGTTTTTTTTTCACGATTAGTCATATTTTCTACGGAGGTTTTCATTTTTTAAATGCCATAATTTCTTCATTCACGACTCCGTTCATAGAGTATCTATTTATATTTTTAGTTTTATTAATATTTTCATTAATATTCAGACCGTTAATACAAAATAGACTGAGTTTTTTTCCAATCCATTATGCGCTGTTGCGAAGCGTTTTTCAAACTTTGTTAAAACTATCATAATATACTTTTAATATCTTAATATAATACAGAAACTATTGAAAAATTATTATTTTTGTACCTAATAACAGTGTTCATAAGTATATTTTATTATTTTAAATAACTTGTGAAAATAAATAATCTTAAATTTGACCCCTAAGGGTTGCGCGCGCAGCACAAGTTTGTGGTGCCCAAAATACACACGAGTATGATATTATATTATAGATATGGCCGACACATGTATATAATAATAATAATAATAATATATTATAAACGATACCCGAAAAGAGAAAATATAGATTGAGAACAACAGTGTACAAGCACGGGCATCACCCATTTCTTGCGCGCGTTACACATGATGTATAATAAATAATAATAATAATAATAATGGGACAAACCGAACAAAACGCATTAAAAATAGTGCACGTGCCGCCGCGTGGTGTGGTTTACCGAATACTAAAATGTCGTTGCCGTCGAAAAATACATAAGTACGTAACACAAAATGCGCTTAATATTCCGGTGCGGATCTCCGCGACACGGATACATTTCCGGGCTTATAAAACCGAACGCGCGCAATGTTATTGTCTGTCGACGATAACGATGACCCGGAACGTCCGTGTGTCCGTCTTAACACCGTTCAGGAGTGTCGTACTGTATTGTATTATTCTCTATCTCAGTTCTCATGACTAGTTATTTTTTTCACTAAATGTAAATTTTTTTTGAAAATTGATCATTAAAAGTATCATTTTTTTTTTTTGCAATCGGTATAGTTAAAAAACTGTGGTTCTTATGTTCTGGTAGATTTTTGTCAATAAAATTCAATAATATTTAGTTGTTTTATTAGGTATTATTTGATGATAATTTATACATTCAATATTTTATTGTTGTGCAGAAAATTTAAAAAAAAAAAACTATTAATTTTTTGCTTACCTCGTTACCTTTTGTTATTTTGTTTGATTTTTATAAAGTATAATATTATTATTTTTTTGTTTATTTTATACCAAAGAATTAATTTTAGATTCTGAGGGGAGCAAAGAAACTACCTATAGTGTTTTTACAATGATGTTTGTTTTTTTTTATGTGCACATGTTTTCACGTAGAAATACTCGTCCAAGATTTGCCTCTAGATGGTAGATACTTTAGAGAGGTCATTTTTTTTTTAATTTCTCAATTGTTTTTTGAAAATTTGGGAAAAATTAACCATAATTTGACAAAAGAGCTTGGAAACTATTTTTTTTTTTACTTCATTTGATAACAATAAAATTAAATCATATTTTGCATTATTTATAGTTAAGTACCATAATTTATTAAAATCAAAATATTGTTTAAATGTAAATGTTATCTGTGTTTGTGTGTTGTCAAGTAGGTACCATTACATAGAGAGAGAGACATTATCTCATAATTGAAGTTCAAAATATTGAAATTGCCGGCAAATAATTCTGTTACACAAAATGTTAGGTCATTATTTTTATTTTATTTTTGTCACTATATTCATTTTTTTTTTTTCAATCCAATATTTATTATGAGATCTGAATATTTTCTACATTTATTATACGACGAAGAACTCTGGTGGAAATGTTTCTGTTAGAAAATCGACCCGTGTGCGCTGTTTTGTTTGTTTTATTATTTTTCCACCCCTTCCGTCTGTCTGTGGTTGAAAATACCTAGAAACCTTTTCATAGGTATATTTAAATAAATAAAAAAAAAAAAAAAAGGAAAATAATAGTAATTATAATGAAAAATTTCCATGTCAATGCTCTTGTCTTGTTGGTGTTTCGAAACGCGGGCACCCACAGAACAGGCTTCATAATAAATACATAACATCTGTTGTTTATTTTCGTCGCGACATTATAAAATATAGGTAGTATATTATTGTACTTACCTGTAAACCGGGAAGAAACGTATACCTGCCTCGTTTTTTCCCTCCCCCAACTCTTTTTTTATTTTTGTGAAAGCGAACGAATATTTTACCATTTTTTTTTTTTTTTTTTTACGGTTTCCAGTAATGTTTTCGATGGTTCTCATTTCGATAATTAACGCTATGACAGACCGAACTCGTTAATGAAGTTTGTGAGAAAAAAAAAGTGAATACGTATCGAATTTCGTCATTATTAATTGCTTAGAATTTTTTTTTTTTTTATGCGTACTTCTGTTGGAAAGTACCACCGACCTTGAATTTGTTTTGACAAAGCAATTTTTTAATTCGTATTGTTATTGTTATTATTAAACGTGTATGTGTATCGAATTATGATGGTATCAAATTTATTATATTCGTCATTATCATATAATATTGTACCTACAACAGTGCAGAATCGAATTTTTGTTATGCATTAATAATTTTGTATGCGTTTTTATGCATGCGCGTAAAATATTTAAAAAATACTCGCGTTATGTGATGAAAGAAAAAAAAAGTATTTACATTGGTTGGTCGAGTAACTCATATAAAAATGTTTTCAGTAGCTACGCGTTGATCATAAAAAGTGGTGACGGGTACACTTCATCATCATTTTAGGTTAGTTGCGTATCTGAAGCTCCACCAAAGGGGGGGCGATTTGTAAATTATATCCTTACACATTATATTATTAACATTCGGACTCGGCCCCATAAATCCATTTTTACCTCCTAAAACAAATTTGTAAATTGTTCAAATCTTGGCCTAACTTCCAAACTTTAGACAATAATCGTACTTTTTTGATTGCTTCCTACATTCAGTCTCCTCAATAACTTTTTAAAAAAACCTATATATAACACTATGTCATATTTATAAAATTGATAACATATAACTTTTTTTTTTGTGTAAAAATTCCTAATTATGATAAAAGTAAAAGAATTTGATAGTACGTATCTATTATTATAAATTAGTAATTTATAAATGAAATAGGTATTTCATAAAAAATTTTGTTTAAATCACCTTCTTACTGAAAAAGTCATTGTTGTCAATGAAAAATTGAACAAATTTTAATGAGTATTTCTTAATTTCACTCAAAATAAAATTTCAAATTGAGTATTATTCACTCTTATTGGTTACAAGTAGTATCAAAGTATAAATAGTTACAGAAAAATCATCTTTTTTTACTTCGGTCCACGGTAGATGAACGTTTATGATAATAAATGTATAATATTACATCTCGATGAAAAAAAACTCCAAAGAGGGAGCGATCCACCAATCGCCTTCCCCTCAAATACGCCACTGTTTCAGTTCGCGTATGAATTGTGAATTTAATCGTTGTACGTTTTATTTTTGATTTCATTCTGTGACATTTCCTTTTATATAATACATATTTAATAAATTCATATCTGTTACGAGCGCCGTGTGGATAAAATAATAGAGTTTAAAGAAATAATTCGCATATTTTACAGTATTTCTAACCTAACCTAGACCTAGACAAAAACTTATTCGAATAACTATGCGAGTAATGGCGATCAAGGTAAGCCATATAAATTATTATCATTTTCTTGGCATAATATCAATATGATAATATTAATATGACTATGATACATTATAAGTACGTAAGTTGAGATTGATAATCTATGTGACAGTGTCTTAATAATAATAATTGTCGTTTATTATAATTTTTTCGTTATGTTACGCATGTATTCGTTTAGGCCAACAGTTCCCAACCTTTTTAGTTGTGCGGCCCATAAATTTTCTATAAAACATTTTGAGGCCCACTAACTAAATATACATAATAAAGTTGAAAAATTTAAACACGCAAACATAAATAGACACCTATAATATACTTATGATGTATTATAATAAAGACATCATATTCTGTTAGTACTCAGTAGTAAGGAAAACGTTCTGTGATAAGAACAAAAAACTAAAAAATAATTTTTCATAGAAAAATTAAGTTTTTTAAATTCATGCACAAAAACGAATAAAAAAAAGTTGAAAAACTCTATGCGATTTTTGAAATTGTTTACCTTTCACGATGGTCAATATCAGGGTTTTATTTCACCTCAATATTTAATCTATTTCATCAATTAAAAAAAAAAAATATATAATTAAAAAAGCTTGTTTATATAAATAAATTGTCGAAAAGTCCATCTAATAACTCAGTGAAATACTGGAAATGACCGAATAATCTTTTTTAACCCATATCCAAAAATGAGCCAAATTTGTGGTTTTAAAAAAACGATATTAATGCCGCCTGTTCTCATGACAGTTCAATTAACGACTTCTAGTAAGTTGATGAAATTTTCAATTTATTTTGGTAGGCTTCTTAATTTTTATAATACAATTTAAATAATTTAATACATTATAATTTACAATCAAATGATGGATAAAAATGTGACATGTGTCAAATGTCAAATGTGACAAAATTATACTTTGGATAACTAAACTTATAATTTCGATAAGTACATTTATTAAAAAATAATAGTGTGATCATTGATCAGTCAATTTGTTTTTTTTTTTAATTTGAATTCAAAATTCGTCTCTATTCGCTCACTGTTAAAAAAAAAAAAAAAAAAAAATGTCTTTATCCTATTTTATTTTAAACTATAATTTGTAACTGCTGTACTCAAGAGTAGGTACTACCGAATGAGGATAATTTTAACATGCACCTAGTTAATATGTGAGGCGTTATTCCGCATAGCTTTCGGAATTATGCGAGTTCAATACGAGAGTCAAAAGAACAAAATCATCGACAATTGGTCTATTAAATCGTAAAAATACGTGACTTGTATTATTTTCCAGTGTTTCGCCGGTAAATTGACATGCTTTTAAAAAAAATATTGTCCGTACAGTTAATTTCAAAAACCCAACATATGTATATGAGTATATAGGTTTGTTCACATACGTGTATGTGTTCGATAAACACTCGACGCCAAGTGGGTCAGTGATATGAAAAGAAGTTTGTTCCTTCAATTCATATTATAGCAAAGTATAATATATGCTGTTCCAAAATACATCTATAGGTAGTCCGGTTAACTTTTCATTGAAGACATCACGAAAAGTTAAAGGGTAAAGTTTCTTGTTTTTTGATAATAACTAGGTACAGTGGCGCAACCAAGGGGGGTGTTTGGGGTGTCTGGACCATATTTATGGAAATTTTATTCAATGAGCGTTGAAAAAAAAAGAAATGCTTTTAACTTTACTATACTACAATTATAACCTCTATTAATTCAGAAATATATCATGGTTAAAATAAAAATAATAACATAAACATTGCTCACTATTTTATGAAATATTTAACATTAGGTAATCAATAAGAGTTAGAACATCCATTACAAATTACAATTGGCAATAATTTATTATGATGTAGTAGTAGAAATCAAGAAACAAGATATATATTATTCAAAATAATAAGTATTGTCTAATGCAATTATCGTTATCAATCTACCAACTACCTACAATGTAGAAATAGGTGAACATTTATTTTAAAGGTAAACTGTAACATATTTATGCTGAAAAATCGTTTTTAATTTTTAGAGAAACTTAAAACATGCTTTAAAATATTGTCGAATATGCGATATGCAAAATTTTATTCATTTACTACGAATAAAGTTATAAAAAAATGTTAGCTCAGAGAAGAAGCATGATGAATTCTTTTAAAATGTCCATTAAAATTGATATAATTTCATATTTAAATAATTATAGCAGAAATTTATAGGTGGAAACCCCCCCCCCTTGAAAAATTCCTAGTATTATATATAGGTGTGATTGGTTAAAATAAAATAATATGTAAATATTGATTTCGAATTTCGATGAAATATACTGGTGATTCAAATATTCAATTATAAAAATACTAGTTCGCATTTTAACGTATGACGTATTACGATATTTATTAGTCGTTACGTATCCGTAAACCGTTTAATGGGATTTCAAGTATCTACTTCTTATACTATATTAACATAATACAAAATAGATATTACAAAACCGAAATTTTTGGCACGATTTTTTAGTTATAAAATGCACTAGAGATTCTTCTGTGATGTAATATGCCCGGTTGTTTCTGAAAGAATTCGGTGATTCGTTTCTCAATACTCGGGATAACATGATAATAATATTAGGTACCTTTATACGATTCCGTAAAATCTCGAATTTTATTTTGTTCATTAATTACACATTAATAACGTTCCCACTCTGTAGGCAACTACGTCTTAACTTTTTTTTTTTTTTCAGTAGAATATTTTTTTTATTATGTACAATTAAATTACAAAAAAAAAAAACAAAACAAAAAATATATATATATCTACCACTATTAAGCACATGTTTGTGGTGATTGGTAGAGAGTTAATAAAATATTATGATAATTTTAAATATAAATAATTGAATAATCAAAACATACAAATATAATACTTATATTTAATATTAAAATTATACAGTTTAATATTATTTCCTTATTATTTAATTAAATATTGAAAACTTTACCACACATATTATCCATGTACTCGGACGTGTGTACGATAGTATTATATTAGAAAATACGTATCTAAACTAAGGTTTTACCATACGTCCCGTTTTGAACGGGACAGTCTCGTTGTCCCATCGGGAATCTTAGGCACACCAAAATGTCCCCCCGTTTTTAAAAGGTAGACACTCAATAAATAATAAAAATCAATTTTCTTTGACGAATTTTCAAAGTTTCTATTAAGAGCAACGGGTGTGATTATTTATAATATTAAGGGACTAAAGTATGTTATTTATAATATACACTGAAGTGAAATATGGATACTTCTATTTTTGGAATCAAATATTCATACTCGTCTACGTTTGGAAGTATTTTGAATACATCTAAATGATGTATCAACAAGCACCAGATACTAATCGGCGAAATTAGTGCTGTATGTTGCGAAGTATTTCCATAATATCGTAAAAACAACAAAATATATAATGACCCAAGTACCAGTGGTTACATAGAATTCATTTTCTGATTTAACCACTGAACGTATTTGAATATATATATATATATATATTTTTTTTTTTTGAAAAATTAAAAACGTCTACAGGGCACTTTGCCGGTTTTCAAGTTATTTTTTTATATATCATACACCTTGGTTTTAAAATGTGAAAATAATTTTTTTTAAATCTTATCACCTTTTAAAATCAAATAGCATAATATTATTAATTGTGATAAATGAATTTTTTAAAAAAAATATGGTTATAACGAAAATGATGATTTGTTTTTTTGACTAAAAAATTGTATGGTCACTTTAATCTAAACGTATCGAAAACTCGGTCGTATTCAGTTTTCTTGTATTTCAGTAGTTTTGTCATACGCTGCTCGGTATTATACCTACAACTGTTATGCAAATATTATCTGTAGTCTTACAGTTGGTTGGAAAATATACATATATATGCATATTATTATTATTATTATAGAGTTACAAGCTTGTTGCATCAACTTGCACGGCGCTACGGCGATTCTGCAGAATTCGTAACTTTCACATTCTTCTGCGTGATAGATAGATACTTCCCGGTATAATAAATACACGAAGTATAAATATGCATAATATAATAAACATTAATATTATGCGTATAAACAACAAATAATTGTCTCGACACACATTTCCGCCACGCCGAGTGTCGAGGTCAAAAACGCGACGGCCACCCGCAACCGCCGCGTTATATACGATCACCCGTCGATCTATTCATATCGCGCACGCTTTTAATAGTTTTTTAAAAACGCTTTTAACAATAACAATAACAATATAATTTATATATTATATTTATAGCAGTCGTTATCAACCTTTTTGGGTGCACGGCTCCTTTTAATTTTGAAATGAAGTGTATACGGGGGCCCCCATACAAACATTTACAATAAACAAATTTTTACATTATTTTTATCATTTTAATCTAACTTTATTCAATGATAAACGTGTAATTATTATTAATAGGAAACTAATTTTTTTAGATTCTGAACGACATGAAGAAGCTAGTGTTTTTACAATGACGTTTATTATTATTATTTTTTATTTCTGGAAACATTTTTTCGTATAGAAATACTTGTCCAAAAGTTTCGATCAGTATCTCCATAGAACCGGAATCGTACCCAGATGATATTTTAAAGAGGTCATTTTTTCAATTTCTCAATACTTTTTCCAAAAACGGGGGGAAATTGTCGAAAAATTGACGAAAAACGGCAAAATACGCAATTACCGAAATTTCCGTAAAACTGAAAATTACTTTTTGATATAACTTTTAAAATAATGCAGCTAGAGACTTGAAATTTTCACCAACCATTAAAAATAGCTACGAAAACATTTCATAAAAATTTCAATAAGATT